>OLKM01002619.1:0-61300 GCA_900291075.1 Melanogrammus aeglefinus | reverse complement strand
CTTTTAATTCTTTTTTATTTTATCTTATTTTATTTAAATCTTTAATTTATCGCTACCTTTTACTATTTTTTGTATCTTACCTGGGGTCTCATGTGGGGGTTGCCCTAATCATCACATCCATCATCATCATCATCATCATCATCATAGTCCACAGTGAAGGCAACTTCTTCATCCTCCTCCACCCTCTGATTTGTGCATTTTTGAAGTTTGCACATTTCTGTGCACTTGAAGTTGTTGGCGAGGCAGGAGCAGCCTGGAAGCCTACAGGTCTTTACCACTCTTGCAGGCCATGAGCTCCAAGACAGCCTTTGAGCTGGGAGCCCTCGCATCCAGTCCAAACACCAGCATTACCTACAGTAAAAAGCAGAAGTGTAAGATCCAAGTCACACACTTTCCATGTCTCATCTTACTTCACTAAAGAACTGAAATGTACAGAAATTACCTATACTGTTTGCAGTGAATTTACTAAAAGCATACCTTGACGTTCTGTTTTCCATCCATAACCTTTTGGCTCTGGTATGCCTGGTTGTCCTTCCAGACATTGCCTCCATACTGCTGCCTGGTAATTTGCGCGCTGTGTATGCAGCTGTAAGCAGTCCCTGCAAGGCGGAAGAAGGCTTGACTCCATTTCACCCCTTTTGGTGCAGAACATCAGGTACCGAAGGTCGTTCACATCACATATGTCGGATGATGGTGCATACATCTGACACACAAAGGATTCCATGGCTCTGTGTAAGTGCTCTGATACATCCCATTGATGTTCCAGGGATTTGAAGCCCTCTTATATGTCCTGTTTCTCTTTAACAAGTTTGAAAGCACCAGAGTTTCCCTCTTCCTGCAAAAGCACTCACCACTATCACAACCTGTAAAAGGCATGGAGACCTACAAGAGCATCACAGAGATCATCTCCATGGAGTTCAGCAGGGTGCTAATGTTGATGTATCTTGTTCTATTCTGACTCCCACATTTCAGGTAGCCTACATGGTGCAGTTTATCTTCTTACAGTTGCCTAAGCAAAGGACATGACATCTGTGTCCCTCACTCACAATCACTGTAGTTTTATAGGCCATTTCTGGCTGAGGCATGAGCAGCATGTAGGAGCATGCGCGGGTGTCTGCCTCCTCATGGGAACACTTTAACTCCATCACAACTTTCAACATCTTTGTTCTTAAGACAATAGCATGTCTCTCCACATGTTTACAAAAAGCTGCTTTTCTTGAAGCTTCACCTGGTTTTCCTGGCCAGCTTCCACTGGTCCACAATGAACTTGATCAAGGCAGTTTTGCTCTCTGGATTGCTTAAGAGTTTTCTCCACTGCACACATGGTGTCCGGGGCAATGTTCTTCCATTGAAGTGCTACTTGTTGCACCTCGATTGTCTCTCTCAGCATTCTTGATGGATGTTTTCCTGTACACATCCAAACACCACATCTATTCGTGTACTCTTTCCTCCTTCATGCAAAGCAAAGTTCAGCACAGAACCAGCAATCTCTTCCAAAAGTCTTGCCATCACCTTCAGTTTCTGACAAGGCTTACTTCCCATCAATGATGCATGCAGAGAGAATTTCCAATATCTTTCAACTGCTGATTGCTGATTTCTCTAACTCTCTAGCAAGAGCGGCCTTATTGGTCTTTCGCAGCCGAACCCGTCTGGATTTGAAAGTGACCAAGGCAGTGGACCAAGTGGATGAGGCCAGAGGATCTTTTAATGTGAAGACTTCTACTTTGTGAAACAATTATCATTATGACCAAGAGTTTTCTGTCTTCTTTCAATATCAACTCCTTGTTTTGTTTTTATTTCCTCTGTCTCTTTTTGTGAGGCTTGAGAATGTCTTCAATTCTGTTTTTTCCTTCTGTCGTGGAATTTGGTTTCTGGTGATTCCTTTTTCCAACGCTCACTTCTGAACTTCTGATATGCTTCCTCTCCAGTCTGGTGAGCTTGCAGCAGATCACTGGCTATGTCTGGTGACACAGCGATTCTGTGGAAAGACTGATGATGTCAGACTGATCTAGACTGAGAGGGTTTAACCCAGCTATTTTTCATAAGCTCTACAAAGGCATTCACATCAGCCCTGTCCTTCTCTATTCTGGTCTTCTGTAGATCGTGATGACTGAAACTGCCTGTAGTTTGGTGCCTGTCATTGTTCCTGAGTTGCCTTAGGTACTGACTTCTGTTTCTGAAGTGAGATAGTATCTGGTGACTGCCTCCTGCTTTTAGGCTGAAACCCTTGGTTCCTCCACGCTCAGCAGTCTGGGTGTCCTTGTTTATGGTCTCCTCAATTGTCTGGTCAACTGGAATCTTTCCAAAGGATTGTTCCCACTGAGCTGGACAGACAAACCACCCTTTGCAATGTGTGCATGAAACAGCAGGATTATCAGTTCTCCAGGCGAGACATTTGTGTGCATAAGTAGTATGTCAGATATCTGGCATAGTTGAATCTTATCATATGCAAAGCACCATGGAATGATGGCTCTTATTGCTGTAAGATGCATCATCCAATTTCCGTCTCGTGATGCTCGAATTAGACAAAGCAGAATCTCAAACCATGTCACCTAGGACATCCAGAAGGCAGACAGGGGACATTGTCTTTTCTTGAGGAAGCTGAGGTACTCATTAAATTGTGTCGAATACGCTGACATGAATCCTGCTTAGAGGGTTTCCCTCAAATCTTGTCTGTGGTTAATTCTTCACACAGGTTGTTTGGCAGTTTGCAGAGTTTGTTTCCAGTGTGAATAATATCATCCTGGTGATTCTCTTCTAACCAAGGTTGAAAACCTTTCCCATGCTAGTCCTCAAGAAAGCCTCACTAGAGCAGTTTGTGGAGCCTTACTGCACGATTATACTTGTGCCCATCAATAACTCTGAGACTGAAGCGTCAGCTATTCACTCCTGCTTCTATGCAAAGGTCTCTTTAGACCAGCATCTCCAAACCGTTGGCCAATTGTTTGCCATGAAGGCACAGGTGGTATGGAAGACTCCCATTCTAAGGATGATTGTCCTTGAGTAGCTCCTGGTTTTTCCAAGTAATTTCACACAGCTTGGCCATACAATGCCTGGGTCAAAGACAACAATTATGTTTGTTAAGCTGCAGAGATTCATGATGTTTTAGTGACTGGGAGAAGTATCTCATTTACTGTTGATAGCTGTGTAGCAGGAGCATTGATTGTAGGCAAATAGCCTATATTATCTTCTTGTACACATGTTTCACTGTGGGTGAGGATGTTGAACCCAGTCCAGCTACATATATCTTTTGTTGGAAAGACGAGCCATCAGCCACATGTGGTTTTTGTCTGCTGCATCCTTTTAGACATGTGGTGTGATCAGTATCAATTGTCTGTACAAAGGAGGGTTGGCACGCTCTCCTGCGTTTGTAAATAGGAAGCATCATCTCAACTGCACCAATGCTTCTCATCTTGGTTTTTGGGATACAAGGCAAAGATCTGATCTCAGGCTCTGCGTAGGTCAGTGATAGCTTTGCTTGCACAGCGATTTCCATTCACTCTGCTGTGTGATGTCCCCTTGCCAACTGATTGTTTCCTCCAGTCTGTCTATATTGTCCCATGCAATGTTGTGAGCAGACCGGGTTTGATGTTTTGTGGTAATGGGATGGTGTCTTTACTTGCTGCTTGCTTCTGAAGACAGAGGGCCGTGTCTATTTCTTCTACCTGAGAATATGATACACTATGGCCGAGTCGGTTAGCATCTGTATCAGTTCCACAATTTCCAGTAAGAGATTTGACAGCAAAGGGCCAATAAAATGTGTTTTGCAGGCTTAACTTTGCCAGAGGTAGCAGCATAAACTAAATCTTGACCAAGGATGGCAGTGAGCCTTTGCACTCTCTGCGATGGGTTTATCACTTCTGTGGTTTTACCTGTTAGGAGTGTCTGGAGAAACTCTACTAGACACAGAGGAATGCTGTTCATCTTTTTCCAGATCTTGACACATGTGGTTGCCATGCCTGAGTAATATCCCTGTTTCTGGATATCATTTCTGATCTTCAGTGCCACTTGTGATATCAACATCACTGCCAGTAATTTTGATTTGAACAACTTCTGTTCCTCTTTAAGTTCATGGAAAAACTTTTACAAGTTCATCCATTTTCAAATTGTCAGGATATACCCAACAGCTTTCCTGTGTCATTTGGTGTGAATATGTAAAGATGGACCAAATCAGATTCAACTCTGGCGCGTAAGTGTTTTTTTATTGAGGGTATCACCTGTGTTACACCACACTTGGCCATTTCTGTAACAAGCATATTGAGTCCAGGTCTGTGAATGCGTACTACTGTATGATGTTCAATCAGTTCTTCTCTAATATATGCAAACACTTTAGAGAGTGCCATTTTTTCTGCTGCTTCAATATGGCGACTCTATTTTCATCCATGTTACTTTCATCAGTGTCTTTTTCTAGGTCCTTTGTGTAAGCTCTGTAGCAGGTTCTGTGGTAATGAGCTTCAGCTGCCACTAGCTCACGACTGACTGTGGCTAACAAAGTTGTATCCTTTTTCCTGATCGCTGCGCTCCTGATGGTGTCATCTGCTCTTAACTCTGCACATTTTGTCAGACTTTCTTTAGTTCTTTGACCTTTCAAATACTTGCTGACTTTGTCACAAAATATACACTTTGCTTCATAAACCTTGATGGTTTGTGTTTCTCGTCTAGTAAGCTTCTGAATCTTCTGGCAAACATTTTTCTGAAGAGCTTTCTTTTTGCAACAATGCTGTCAAGCAGTTTCTTCATTGTAAAAGATGCGCTTCGACATTTCCTGTGATAGAATAATGATGGTATGCACCTTCAGGGAGGTCTTTGGCAGATCGAGGATGGGGCTGTAGCCTCTTATTTTTAGCTGCTCCCAGTAACGTGTTCCATGACTCTATATTTACAGGTGCCACAAGCTTTGAATTATCATCTGAACAGTGTATGACACATTCTGTCATGGGACACTTCGGCTCTGTCTCACTTTGTTCTGCCATACTTTTCTATTCTGTGATGTACATACCCCTGCAAACACAAACACAAATAAATAAATCTAATGAGCTCACCACTGCTGTGATGTAAACTGAGTACTCTAAAAGGCACATTAACATTAGCACATCTAAAATCACCATTGAGATGTCATTTCATCATTCAATCAAAGCTACCTCCACGCACAGATTTCATGTTTTTTGTGTGTGCATGTGTCTGTGTTCCCTTCTAATGATATAGGCCGTGTGTGTCTGTCTGTCTGTCCTGTCTGTCTGTCTGTCTGTCTGTCTGTCTGTCTTGTCTGTCTGTCTGTCTGTCTGTCTGTCTGGTCTGTCTGTCTGTCTGTCTGTCTGTCTGTCTGTCTGTCTTCTTGTGTGCAGGTGACACTTGCATCCTTCACTGAAGCTTAAACACTCCAGGGCTCCATAAATAGGAGGGACATTTTTAAGAGGTATGCACTAATATAATGACATATTCATGAAATTATGATATTATATAGGTAATATATACCTACCTAATATACATATAATAATGATTTTAATAGAGGAAACATCAAAAGTAAACTGTGTAGGTGCTAATTTTAGGATTCAATTTACCACAATATTGGGCCACCTAAAAGAGAAGAACAGTAAGCTAAGCAAATAAATTACATTATATCCGATAGGAGGCAATCCCAATATGTAGTTCGAAAACAGATATACGTCAGAAAGGGGTATTTATAACTAATTTATCAACATTTTTTCAAGAAAGGAATTGTCTGCTAGGCCACTCACCTCACACAATTTCTCCTCACAGGCAGGAACAGTGAAGCACCCCAACAGCAACTGTCCACCATTCAAAAAAACTGTATGAATTTTTAAACTGTAATATTTTTTTAAATGCACAGTTGCAAAAATACTAACAGTTGCAAAATTTAGCAACAATTTGAAATAACTGTCAGCCATTGGCTGTTCAAATTTAAAAGGGCTAGGGATGCTCACAACCTCCAGAGCTACTGTATGTACTTTGGACTGCTGCTGCTGATATTAGGGCCAAAGATGTAAAGAAAACTAAATAAAATCTCTCATGGCCTGCAAGTGTGTGAAGACCTGTAGACTACCAGATTTCTCCTGCCTCACCAACAATCTTGACTGCACGAAAATGTGCAAACTGCAAACATGCACAAATCAGAGGGTTGAGGAGGATGAAGAAGTTGTCTTAACTCTGGACAACAACGATGATGATGATGATGATGATGATGATGATGATGATGATGATAGATGATGATGATGATGATGATGATGATGATTAGGGCAAAGATATATAGAAATCTAAATAAAAACTCTGTGACAAATACCAAATAATTAGCAGTTATTGTCAATTCTCGCCTGGGCCCATGTTCCACTTAAAGACCCATATCCTCCCTCATAGCAGGATATTATGGGAAGATTATACATTTCCTGAATTGTTACAGTCCTGTGAGTATTTCAGTTTTTGTTATTTGTGTCAGTGCTGTTCCTACATTTCACAGTGCTATAAAAAAGACTACAGTTTAGGCGAAAATAGTGGAAAAAATGTTGTTGAGACAGTTTGACCTTTGACCATGTGACCTTTATATTTTTTAGATAGGCCCAAAACTAGGTCTAAATGAAAGCTAGGATTGTACACTTTAAAATGCTACCAAACATGCCCTCATAACATATGAGTAAAGTTCTGAAAATGAGCACAAAACAAAATATGCCCCCGGCGTTTAGAGGCCTATTTTTTGCAGGGGGTTGATAACTTTATGAGCTGATAACTGTCAAAAAAGCTACCACTTAGGATGGGTTATCATACCAAAATATCATCTATGGACATGTACCTTTTCAAAAAATGTTACTAGACTTTGCCACTCTGAGTGGTACCAAAATCTGGTCTGGCCCATGGACTAATTGAAGTGTTAGCCCGCAAACTATTAGATTGTTTATGGGCGTTACCATGGAGACCGTTCCTGCTCGGCTCGTCCAATCATGGTCAGGGAGCAGAGAGGATATCTCTCCCCTCAGCTCTCTCGACCACACGCGTGCACACACACACACACACCGCTCTCGCTCTTAAAAGGACGCACCCCGATCTCATAACATGTAGCTCAGTAGAATTAATTGAAACACCCATAAAGTAGCCTATTTAGGTTGGTTATTTGCACTAAAAAAGTTGGGAAACCATGAAAGTTTAAAATGTAGAGTTCAAATGAACTTTGTACAAGCCAAGTTGTGGCGCCCCCCATTCGTGCCTGAGCGCCCCCCTCTCAGCCCTCACGCTCCCAGCGCCCCCCACAATGTCTAGAACGCCCCCTGGGGGTCGGTACAGCCCCCGTTGAGAAACCCTAATTTAAAGTAATCAAAAATAATATGACGTTGATGAAAATACGTACGTGTGTGTCAAGCTGCAGATCTACTTCAGACTACTTGGCATGGCACATTTTGTATGTGTGCCAAGTAGTAACAGGTGTGCTTTCAAATCCTGTAATGGCACTGTCACTTACAGGTGCCCTTACTTAGCATTGACACTATATTGTGTGTTTGTGTGTGTGTGTGTGTGTGTGTGTGTGTGTGTGTGGTGGTGGTGTGTGTGTGTGTGTGTGTGTGTGTGTGTGTGTGTGTGTGTGTGTGTGTGTGTGTGTGTGTGTGTGTGCGCGCGCGTGTGCGTGTGTGCGTGTGTATGTGTGTACACTAGTTGGGTTCGGTAACATCACAATCATTTCTTCACGGTTCACAATTAATGTGTAATCTGATAAAAAAAACATTTACGTTTTTCAATCAGAGGGCTGTATTGACACCAGGTGAGAGAGTGATCGGCCATCACCAGTCATTCAAAACCGGCCCTGTGACATAGTGACATCACAAGTGTCCAACTAGTCCACCTCAGCCTACAGTGCAGCCTACACTGCACAGGGTAGGGGGGTAAACTGATACATCCAGTATAGATCAGACACTATAGAGTCCCTCCTCAACCAAATCCAATTGGGGAATTTGCTTTGTTAAGAAATTGAAAAAAAGAAAACTTGTTTGTATTTAATATACATATGAAAGACATGTGGACAGTCATGCATGTATGTATGTATGTATATGTATATATATATATATATATATATATATAATATATATATATATATATATATATATATATATATATATATATATATATATAATATTCTATAAAATAATTAAATTTAAATAAAAGTTTAGTGTTTAATAGTTTGCAAACCACTCACGTGTTGCGACCCACAGTTCTAAACCACTGCGCTAGACCCAACAGATCCTGATTTTCTTCAAACTAACACTGCTTCTAAGCACTCATGTAATAATAATATAATATATATAAACACTAATAGCCATAACCTAAAAAGGAAAAATGTCACCAATTTTAAGGCTTTAAAGTTTACAGTAGTTGAGAAGTAAACAGTATATCTATGCTAATAACCCAGCAAAGCAGATTTCCCACAATGGTTTTATAATTAAGCTGCCTGATAGACTTTGGAGTTGATTATTCAGCCGCGCTTCATTGTCATTCTTTCTCACTCCTGTAGTCTTTCTCCATCTCTCCCAGGGTCCCTCTCTCTCCCATAGTATCCATCTCTCTCTCTCCATCTCTTTCGGTCTCTCTCTCTCTCTCTCTCTCTCTCTCTCTCTCTCTCTCTCTCTCTCTCTCTCTCTCTCTCTCTCTCTCTCTCTCTCTCTCTCTCTCTCTCTCTCTCTCTCTCTCTCTCTCTCTCTCTGCCTGCCAGTGTTTGCATGGAGAATTCTGCCCCACATTGTGATCAGTAAGTGTGTGTAATGAACTGGTTGGGTTTAATTAGTGAGGTTGGGAGCTGTCATCCCCATGTCTAAACATCCATTACATCACAAACACAGCTTGCTCACAACTCTTCAGCCATCCATGGCAACAAGACTGAGGATACATTTATTAATTTATTTATTTATTGCTGGTGTTCGGGTAGCTGGCATGACGGGAACACGCTGTTCTCTGTATGAGAGCAAACTTTCTTTTCATGGACTTCCCAACGAGAAGACGACATTAAGAATGAGTGAGTTTACTTTTTCAACCATTTCTCCAAAGTACGGCCCCAGCCTAGTCTGTACTGGAATCTGTCATTCCAGTATGAGGGACCCCTGAAGGAGGAGGTTGTTTCCCATCATATCTCACACTTCAGTCAACAGGCGACATTCTGTCCCATGTAGCCACAGCACTAGCTGTAAAAAAAATTAAATGCTTTGATAGGACAGTTGCCTGTAGCACCTGTATGGAGAGGATATGCTACCAATCCAGTTGAAAACCTTGATAACTGTGTATACAGGAATGCTTCTGTGAAGTGATTCTACATTTGCAAAGAATATATTTTCATTGAGGAAAACATACATTTTCATTTTTCATTTGTTATTTGGGTCATATGTTATAATTAAACCTTACTGTTTTTATTGTATTTTAGACAGTTGATTATCATAACATGTAATAAAAACATACTGTTCTGTCAGAAACACAAACACGCACACACTCAATGTGGTGCAATGCCTTAAAGATCCATATCTGCTCTAAGGATGTTGTTTATGTTCTGCAGGCTATATGGATTCAAGCAGTTAGGCTCTAGGCCTGGTTGGTGCACCATGCAGTTAGGCTCTAGGCCTGGTTGGTGCATCAAGCAGTTAGGCTATAGGCCTGGTTGGTGCATCGGCAGCGGGTGGCCTAGGCCCTCCTCGGCCAAGCTCGGGGACCACCTCCATCGGGGCCCTGACCTGGATCCACTGGTAAGGGGCCCTTTGTGGCCCCCAGCAATCTGTCAGAGGATGAATGGTGCAAAGCCTAAGCTCCTGACACTGCTGCAAGTCGAGGTCGGCCCTGTCGTGCAGCCACAGCTCATGGAGGACCTCTACCATCTCGGATGCGTAAGGGTGGCAGTCGCAGGTCCGCCGGGGATGTGTAACCCGGCGGTGGCTTTGGCTTCCGGACCCAGTCCATCCCCTGCCCGGACTGGAGCATCAAGGACTCTGAGCCGAGGGAGATGGCTTCCCAAGCCAAGTCCACTCTGGGAGCAGGTCCAGGCCAATGATGCACGGGTCCCGGATGTCGGCGAGCCCAAACTTGTGCACCACCTCCTGAAACGAAAAACGAAAAAATTTAAATTACGTGTCCGAGATCACGACTGAATAGATTAAATGACGTGACGTGACGACACCAATGTAGCGTTGGTGAAGGAACCACATGGGAGTCAGGTTCCATCGATTAATCACTGCTCTCGCGCCCCAGCTCTGGGAAACTCTTTACAATAAGGTATGCAAAAACAACTCTGTATAATGCATTACTGGACTTTACTTGAAGGTACACAACAAGCTTCGCTACTGGTAAATGAATGGTGAACAAATGATTTGTGAATGAGTTACAACATATCATCAGTCAGATCAGACTCTACCAGTTGATCAAGTGTGGGACCTAAGCCAGCCCTCAACAGCGCTTGAAATCAACGGTGGCAGGTTTAAAGCGTGCCCTGCAGTGATGGAAAATTGCTTTAATGCCAACATTACTAATGCCCACATAATATACCTTAAATGTGAATATGAATGTGTTGTGAATATCTTTATTAAAATAGGTATATCACAGTCACTCAGGACCTACTTATTAATCATTAATAATAAGGTGTATTACATCAAGGCATGCAAGAATTTTCTAGTATTACCCCAAATTAAATTAATAATCCCAAAAATATGTGAGTCGTGATGGCTGGTTTGGGCCTCGCCTGGGAGATTCTGATTGTACTCTGGGGCTGGGTGATGCCGCTTGAACCAGCCATCACCACACACACTCACACAGCATGATGTGGGCCCTTTAAGAAGTAAAGTCACACTAGTTGAATCATGAGTGCCATTGGGAGCTGTGGATATTATGTTGGTAAAAAAACAAGATGCAGGGAAAACGTTTACTCCTTTACTCTGTGTGTACCACTCTGACAACTCATGCGCAAAACTACATTTGACAATTTCTTTAGAAGCTTTCCAACCATTGTGGGTGAAAACCCTCAATCTGATTGAGGCACTAATCATTTCCATGGACAGGTTCAGGCATTACAGTTATATCAACCTTATGTTAAATTTCATTTATCCATGTTTTTATTTCATTCTAATGAATTTGTCTAAATTATCAAAGTTATCTTGCCAAATAACCATTAGTCAGCTAGCCAAATAGCTGTAGAAAATGTCATGTGGCGAATTCAACATAAGGTAGCCCAAAACAAGTGCTCGAAACAATCATACAACAATGAATTGTCGTGCATCTTTACTGAAATTGTTGTTAAAATACATATTGCCGTGTGTCCCTATCAATTAGATTTTATTGTTGGTGATACCTGACGGGGGGGGGATGAAGTGTTTTCTTATTTTACGTGTTTAATGTGATGCTGGGAAATAAAGAGGTGGCGTACCTGTGTTTTTAGCAGTGGAAAACCCTGTAGTACAAATGTACGTCTTCATAATGTCTATGTGTGCGAAACACTGAATTGGCTTGGTGGCTGGAATGGGCTGCTGATGATGGTGGCACATCGTAGAAAGCTAGATCGCTATTGAGATATCCTATCAAGAATTACTGTATTCCCATGTTTCCCCGGAAGTTACCAACCAAATGTAACAGACTGTTAACGTGAAGAAAACTTAGTACACAGCTGAACAAAATATATGAATATTGAATATGAATATTAATGGATTGAATTTTGGATATGCGTAATGAATATCGTATTTCAAATGTCTGCAACTTGTATTTTTTATCTGATTTAGAAACAAATGCATCCTGTGTGCATGCATACCCTTTGTTACATTAGCCCATCAGTTCCCCCAATCGCTGTGGAAACAACAAAGGCCGCTAGCATGAGAATCAGTGCATTAGTGTTGTCTTCATCTCCTTTTTTTTACCGCAAATTTATTAAGAGAGATTGAAAAAGCCAAAGGAATGAATGTGCAGGGACACAAAGCAGAACATTCATGTAAATGTTTTTACTGCCCCACTATCCTCCTAAGATGGTGTACTGTCAGCTGTTCCAGCGATAAGCTCCTCAGATTGTATCCCCACTACCATCGGAATCTCTATGCATCCTTGATAACAATCCCCCCATCTGCCCCTTACTGTCTGTATTTGTTGCAGGTCATTTTGAATAAAAGAAATTGGGAAAAGTAAACCCAATCAGGTGAATCCTGATGCCATTTCACTCTAGAAGAAAGTAGTAGACTACAGCATATAGACTCTAATACATGACACAAATTGACTTGAGAGAAACCACATTTACATCACTTTCAAAAAAGGTTTTTAACTAATCTTGGTTGACAAAAAAAAAAAAAAAATGGCTGATTGATGTCCATAAATCATGGGCTGTGTTGCATTTCTGGATTAAAGCAACTATAAATATGCACGCACACAGTAGTTATAAAACTACTAGACACAACATAACATTGTTTCTGGTTACATTGAAATGTTTTAATGAATTCAAATCTTTTGTATCCGTTAAAGATTGGGCATAAACCAGAGGCTTTGCTTGTTTTTAGGTTCCTCCATTAAGCTTGACTGGCAGGAACAAGTGGGCTCTCACCCACTGTGCCTTTCGTCAGCCGTGGATCACAGGCCCCAACACTAATTGATCCTAACCAAGACCAACAACAAAGAACAGTGTTCACCAACCATGAGGTCAGGACCCTACTAGGGGTCGCCTGATGTGCATATGGGGTCTTCTGCATATTGTAATTTATTCTGTAAGACGACTTCTTCAGACTTCTTTGCAGGATAAAGCCGTTAAAGGACCCTATTTTACCAGGTGTTGGTATGATTAGCTATTACAAGCCAATTCCAAATTTGAACAGTCTAACAGCCCCCCCAGTGGACTGCACCAACTGGAATGCTGATACATCAATCATGAATCTAGTTGGACAGTCCCACTGGTTGTGTAACTAAGTAACAGAGCAGGATAGCTTTTGAAATGGGTTGTTATGGCTAATTGCATTCCGTGGTATTGGATGTGTTTGAAAAAAACACATCCAATACGTGGAATGTCCGCTGGTGAATCGACTGAGGCTATAGTAGGCTAACGATGCTCTTAGCATCCTACGAGTACCCAGGCCCGTCGCTATGGGTGGGCCATAGGGGGCCGGGCCCGCCCCCCACAATGCTTGTGCCCCCCCCCACTTGAGGTACAGATCTCAAAAATGAATGAATAAATAAATAAATAAATAAAAAATAAAAAATTATAATATTATTTATATTAACGCTCCGTTCACTTGCATGGGCCCTTCACAACTTTCGGCGGTGAATTATATTGGATAATTCACCGTTGCAAAGTATAATTGACCGCTGTCAAGTAAAGGTAACAAAGGATTTTTTGCCTCTAATGACGTCGTTGGTACCACTCCGCAAGTCGTCCAGTAACTTGTCAACCCCAGCGTCTTCGGTTGCTAAGCGACGTCAACGTCTTTGGCGGGCTATTAAATCTGCCTACGGCCTACGTAACTACGTCAATATAGCCGCTAACAGTTACCGCGCATTTTGAAGTAAAGCTGGATGAGTTTTCGCTAGCTTACTTTCATTTCTAGTTCATCATCATGGATATTCGTATGTGGTTGAAAAGCCCACCAACAGTCTAATAATCAGTCAGATAATTTCCTGGACCCATCAAAGGTAACCCCTCTCCTTCTATTAGCTGTAACTGATGTGGCTGAATTTGAATATACTGTGGCTCGTGAGTTCCTGGTTAAGAAAATTAATGACACCCCGATTCCTCCCGAAGACGGAAAATTGACAATAGCCAACATCCTTAGCACATACAACTGTGCACTCCAGGCTATGCCGACTGTTCTCACAGCCTACACCCTTGCCCTAACTTTAGGAGCTTCCACAGCAATGTGTGAAAACCCATTTTCCACACTGAAAAACGTCTTCTCAGAGCATCAGCGCAGTATGCTGCACAGACGCAAGGCCCAGCTGATTCAGCTTGCTTTTGAAAAGGACCTGACACACGAGTTTACGTCCGAGTGGAAGGATGTGTTGATGAGGAGGCTCAGCTCAGAGAAACACCGCCCCCCGCTGAGGACAGGGAGGGAGGGAGGACAGCGCTGACTCCACTCAAACTAAGCTTGTGTGTGTGTGTGTGTGTGTGTGTGTGTGTGTGTGTGTGTGTGTGTGTGTGTGTGTGTGTGTGTGTGTGTGTGTGTGTGTGTGTGTGTGTGTGGTGTGTGTGTGTGTGTGTGTGTGTGTGTGTGTGTGTGTGTGTGTGTGTAATGGCAATGCATATCCCTCTGTTAACTGCTTTTATACCTAATATGTTGTATAGTCCAGTGTTTTATGGATATACTGTATACTGTATAGCATTGTTTCTATGTAATCTATTGCTTTAAATGATGAGGAATGATGTGATGTTGTAGGCTATAGGCTACCGGGTCATATTGCTGTTGGTTATGTTTAACGTGATGATTATGTGCTGCGCGAATAGAGGGAAATATACGTACTGCCGGCTAATAATAATTGTGCTCCCCTATGCATTTCATATGCCCCCCTTAAGACTCAGGTCTGGCGACGGGTCTGCGAGTACCCCTGGAGTCCTCGTTAGCTATGAGCGTTTTCACGACATTCGTTACCAATGATACTTGAAAACTGTACGATGCTCGTACGGCGCACTTCACGATCCACTTCTTAGGCTAACGATGCTTTTGGGAAACGGGGCCCAGGCAAAGAGGAGCTCATCTACAACACAGTAGAGCTCACCTGAGGCCTCTTTTATTCTCTCACACATGATTGAAGTGTTTTGCCAGTTGAGTTTGAACTGGTGAGAAGGGAGTGAGACCAATTGGTAATTGGTGTGGCGTTTTGAAGGCCAGTGTTTTCCAGGTGTGCTAAGTGTGCTAAATGATGAGATTTGTGGTTAGAGTTTTGCAAAACTGTGATTTAGAATTTCATATTAGTGCAAACAATGGAATTGTGCTTTAAGTTTAGCAGTCTCGAGTCTTTTAGTTCTTACATGAGTCTCAAGTTTTCAGAATTGTGTGCATATTTTTTTTGTGTGTGTATATACAATTAAGAAAAACTAATAGCAATAGTGTTTTTGGGCGATTTTTTTTAAATATATTTCTCCTTTCTGGCAATCCCTGAAACCACAATAGCCCCTGTGTGTTTTCTCTTGAATAGTGCAGTTTCCCGAAAGCCTCGTTAGCATAAGCGGATCGTGAAGTGCGTCGTACGAGCATCGTACAGTTTTCACACCGTTTCTCGAAAGCATCGTTGGTAAAGAACATCCTGAAAACACTCGTAGCTAACGAGGACTCCAGGGGTACTCGTAGGATGCTAAGAGCATAGGTAGCCTACTATAGCCTCAGTGGCGTCACCAGCAGGCATTCCGTGTATTGGATGTGTTTTATTAAAAACATCCAATACCTATCGGCGGTAACCACAAAAAAAGTCGTTACCGCCAATACATTACTCATGGACTACTGTTAGATTTAAACAGCAAAGATAGAGACATGTTAGAAGTCAACAACAACATAATTTATTGCAGCAATTTAATATTCAAAAAATACATGCGCAGCCAAAATGAACCGATCAAATGCCACGTCACAAGGCATATAAAAAAATAAAATGATTCCATTGCTCTCATGTGGGAGGTCACTTTCGAGCTGCACTTGCTGTCTCCATCTGATTTTAATTCAACCATCGAGGTTAAAATGTCTTCATATTGATCAATGACAGACGACATAGGCTACTGTAGACATGAATCATGCTGAGACCAGCGGGCGTCTTTCTGCAGGCGTTTTTTGTTGCGATTGTTTGCATTAAGCACTTGGTGCTTTGGTGAGGCTGTGATGAAGTTAACTATTTATTAGACCGTGTCTAGACAGTAACGAACATCCCTGAACATAGTAAATCACGATTGCAGTCTTACACTCAGACGTGAACTCATTATTGCATGCGGGTGTCTTCATTCATAAAAAAATTAAAACATTTGGGAGTATGCAATAATACAAATTGTTCTAAAGAAGTCTAGACTCCATGCTCAGCCCCGCCTTCTCCAGTGAACCAAGAAAGCCCGCGCCGTGACGAATGGGGGATTTGACCCCCTCAGTTTTACACAGGAAACTTGAGGTAAGATGCTAAAATCGTCAGGCGTGCCAAGCTGCGACCGAATCTGCTTGGCAGTGTAAAAAGACCTATAGCCTACATCATCCTGCCCAACAACATGGGCAGGATCTAGACCAAGCTCTCCTAATCGGGTCAGCAATAACCGTGTGTCAATGCCTAGCCTCTGCATTTGAATGATAATGAATTAATGTAATGTTGCACTTTTAATGTCTACAAATATTCTTGACTAGAGAGTGTGCGCCAATCAATGAAACCTTATTCGGAATCAGATAAAGTCGGCTCTCTTTGCTGCACAAAGCATGTTTCAGAAATCAGCACATTAAGATAAAGTTGTGACAAAAGCTATTTTTGATTTTTGTAACATGGAATTATTTCAGGGGGGAAACGCTGAGCAAAAATGTACGCACAGTGCATTCAGGATTAGGACTGATAAATATGTCGGCCTAGGCCTAATCAATTGTGTTTTAATATCTTTAGCATTCATATTATTGCAGTTTAGTGCAGTTGGATCGTATGGGTCAAAGTGTGGAGAAGACACAGGGAACGCTATGCTAATTGCTGCACCGATAGAATAGCATCTTTTGGGGGAGGCAGTGAGATGGTGTGGGGGTGCATCTCCCTCACTGGAAAAACTAGGCTTGTCATTGAAGGCCATCTCAATGCAGAGAGATAGAGATGAGATTCAACAACCAGTGGCAATCCCATATCTCCATAGCCTGGGACCGAACTCTATCCTCCAAGATGACAACGCTCGCCCCCACAGGCGGGAGTACAGAGCTACCTCCAGAATGTGGTAGTGGAGCGGAGAAGGCTGCGCAGCTACCTCCCAGAATGTGGTGTGAGGTGGATGTGTGCCACTATGACCAACAGAACCATGTTGGCTGACTTGGCCAATAGCTGGTTGAAGTATGGGATCCATCCCACAGCAGAGGATGGACCAGGCTGGTGACCAGGCTGGGTTGTCAGGCTGTGGCTGTGTATGGTTCTTCCACGTGCTACTGATGCTCCTGTTTGTGAAATGAATAAATTGTTTAATTGCCATTATGTCTTGTTTCTTCAAACTTCAATCATCCAATCCACCAAACACCAAACGATTCAATGGCAGAATAAGCTGTTTGGCATTGGCAAATTTTTCATGGGCGCAACCCACATACTCAGCTCTGCTGCTCATCCCACAAGTGCATGTTCTTTACAAATGGGGCACCATTTGAAAGGGAGCTATACAGTCTTTCCAACGGTATAAGACTTAATGCCGAAAGGCATTGTTAACACGCAGAGAAATAGTCAACCAAACACAAATTTCCTTACTTTATGTGCTAAGTTTCACTGATGTTCTGACCTATTATATGGACCATTCCTAACAATAAGAATGTGGATCTATTAGGATTTTTAAATGTATTGTAAATGTAAATGTATTTTTTTATGAAATGAAAATTTAAAAAAGAAAAGTGACGTACAATAACAATGCCATAACTTTGATAACTTAGATTCTTTTGCAGATCTACACAATTCACGTTGATGCCTGATTTGAGTTAAAGATGGCGATTTTTGCCGAAAGGTGACGAGTTTGCACCCCGCGCTTTTAGAGTTTTTGAGTTGTTTTTATTGTTTTACTTGTGTTTTATGTTATACCAATTGTGTTTTACGCTATACCAGCTGTGTTTTTACGTTTTAACAATTGTTCCTGCGTGCATTATTTGGAATGTTTTGTGTGGCTGGCCATCACTGCAGCATGGCGTAGGGGCTTTGAAGGCAGATAAAGGAGGGGGATTTTCAATTGTTTGGCATAATGGTGTGAGATTTCTGAGAGACCATGTCCTGTGTACTGATCAAAAACAGTATAATACTAACAGTATCCTTTGTGTTCACCAAATTAAACAGTTTGTTACATCTTCCTGACTTGACGCCTCTGTCACCGGTTGTTAACCACTACAACGCAATGGAATCCATGTGTCCGGGAAACATTCAGGCTACATGGAGCTCTGCTGTAACCAAGTCGGCAATGGACCCTGAGTGGATCCCAAAGCCCAAATTATGCTTTAGCTTTTTGAGTTGAACGAATTGAACCCTTTATAGAAATGGAAGATAAAAACTAACATCAACCAGTGTGAAAATGTTCAGACGTTTTAATAAGGCACTCAGGCTTACAGGGTGAATGGCAGTTTCATAGAGAAATACAGGACATATAATCACACATAACACAAGGTAAATGAACACGCATTTCAAAATGTTTTGTTTTTAATGTTACATTTCGAAACAAACTGGAACGCCGAAAGCACACGGTGGATTTGGACTTGGGACATATTCAAAACATTGTTTATCATTGTGCGAGTCCTATTCAAAGCAAGCAAAAATCAAATAGCCTTACTACATTCTCACTGTGTGTGCTTGGCTCCATTAAAAACAATACGATTACATTCTTATTTCAGGTTTCACTTCAAATATTCAAACACACTGCTTTGGGCATAAGGGTCCAATTCTTCTGGATCACGTCAAAGGTAAATCCAATATGAATGCTATGTTCCCTCCACTCCACTGGCGCAATTTCACAGTTTAAATTACTTTATCCATATGGGGGACACGTCAAATAAGAAAGGAAATGGTTTGGATTTCATTTATTTTCTGAGGTTCATTCTTCCTTTTGTGGTCATGTAACTGTCTGTAATCATTCCAGAAACTTTTCATATATCAAAAACCTTAAATCTAGACGGACACAGTCTGGTCCTTACCTAGAGCAGGGGCACAAAGACCCCGCTGAGAGAGAGCTCAGGACCTCCAGATCAACGTGTGTGTTAGTGCTTGGTAACCTGTCCCTGACAGCTTGACAATAGGGCAGACAGATTGAAACCAGCGTTTCATAAGGCCTCCGCGTAATGAAATTGATCTTTTCTTGGAAGCTTTCACACTAGGGAATGAATTGCATACTTTTTTCTTTGACTAGTATGTGTGTCAATACTAAGTGTGCAACTGTGCTGCAAGGCAGCAGCCAAAAATTGTATAAATAACGGGTGATCTCGCAACTTTGTCGATTGTAATGCTCGTAAGAAAGATATTTAGTCAACAAACATCAACTAAATGTGATAATAAATTAACGTATTATTTATCATTATTAATGGTCATTAATTGAATCATCCTTCATGATCCAGCCGTCATATCATAAAACTGACTGGTGAAAGTGTTGGATGACGGTTTAAAGGGAAAAACCGGAGCCGTAGAGTCCATGCACAGGATTTATGGGGATGTGGTATAGGTATACAAATTAGTGCAGCATGTTTTTTCATATTTTTGCTGAAAAAATAAACGGGGTGGGATTGGGCAAGAAGAGAAGTGCAGTGATCCGTGGATGTCTGTGACAGATCAAATATACCAACTAATGTTTTTTTTTCACTTTGCCAGCAAAGTGTCAGTGATCCGCCTTTGACAGACAAACTCCTTCAGCCATTCCAGTCGGCAAAAACGTTCTTCTTCTTGTTCTTATTTAGTATTTGTTTTTTAGTCTATTTCTGCAATAACTGCACTTGTGGCTGTGTTTATATACTTATGTTAACGTTAACACTCGTTGCTTCCGGAGACACCATTACTATTTTGCAATCGGCGGCCTGTAGCCTATTTACATTATCAACGATGAAACAGTCCCTGATTGGCCCAGTTACGTCAATAAAAATTGGTAGGGGTGTTCATTTATTCAGCGGAAGCTCTGCCCTTCGTCTATAGATAGCTGTGGAAAACCCTGATTAGCCAATCCGTTATTGTCAACCTTTAAAATCGTACAAAAGTTTGACATCTATGAGCCACATACTGTATATCAAAGAATACAGTGTACTGTATATGTTGATTGATTAAACGATCAATAAAAATTTGGTATGGCCACGCATTACTGTGGTTGAATTAACCGAGATCTAACTCTTTGACTAACTAAGAGATCAAAAGAAACTGAGGGGTCCGGAGTAAGTATGACAAAAATACTTTATCGTTTAAAAAAGGCAACAACAAAGCTGAGTGGTTTGCAAAGCACGATCCTGGCCTCGTTGTTATCCACACATAGAAAGCTGTTTCTTGTTTCGGTTTTCCGCCCACAATCAGTCATAGATTCTTCTAAGCGAGTGGTCAACAAAATAGCTAATCTAAAACACCAGGCTGAGGTCAGCACGCATTGACCACGTAGCCTCCGGCTCCTCTGGAGGTTCAAATTTGCGCTCTGACCCCAGACTCCCTGGCAACGTGTCAAGCCCTGGATCAGAATCCAGAGGTCTTTCAGATGTTTTCTACCATTACATATTTAGGCCTAATAATAATAATCATGGTTTACCATAGAATATAATCATTAATTTCTTCCACATCACCAGATGGGAAATGTTTAATTATCATACCAGGGCGGTTAAAATGATCGTATTTTGAGGAAAATCATTGTACGCTAGTCAGTCCAATAGGTGTGAATGTTTAATTTCAGGAAAAAACCAATTTAATTGAGACAAACAACATTTTGACACAACCTCGATATCTTGAAATGAAAACGAATTGCTGATGTCTTCATGTGATGTTGAAAGGGGTCCTTTTGCAGGGCTCAGTTATAAAAATTTCCAAACATTGAAAACAAAAGCACAGCTGTTCACGAAGGCTGTACGACTTAATTACAATAACATAAGTTGTAGCCTGTTCAGTATCTACAATGAAACGGCTCGTGAGTCACGGTCATCCTCATAACCAGCCTGGTTGGCATGAATGACGTTAGAAGTGAGGCGGAAGCACAGACATGTAAGCTTTAGCGCAAGTTCTACCAGGAGAACTCAACTCACATGCGCCAGATCACCAATCACCAATCACCTGCTCGTCATTCTAAGCAGCTCACTACGTCATTTAGTACTCATCCAGAGGTCGACATTTCCGAATCCGACGAGTATTCCACCCCTCCATCTCCTACCATATCGCGCAGAAGTTCAAGGATCCAATTAAGGTCAGCTTCTTGGACGTCCTGGCCAACCAAAAAACTCCTAGAATTCCTCGACCAACAAGGCATCCCGTTGCAAGTCAGCTTATCAAGGGGGGAAACCCTGCAGGTAGCCGAAACAGCGCTAGGGAACCCTCTCCACTTTCCGCTCCGGATGCTGCTACCACCGCCGCCGCCGCCGCCGCTGCTCAGCTGGACACGCCGCCGCAGCGCCGCCGCCGCGCGCCGCCGCCGCCGCCGCCGCCGCCGCCGCTGGCTCAACTGAAAACAAACAACCCGGCAAGAAGCGTGCTATTGGCCTACCACTTCTGGTCCGGCCAAGCGTGCGAGGAAGAATGCCGATCATCCCGGTCCCCGTTACCCTCAACCATTTCACCCACAAGTCCTCAACACGGATATCATCCAGGTTCTACAAACCCTCGCCGAGTCCGTGAAAAGCCTCGGAGCAAGGATGAACGCCGTCGAGACACCGATCCAAACATCCGGATGGGACGAGGCCCCCAACCTGCTGTTGTCAGTCGTCACGGCGCCCTTCAACTTCCTGCCTGAGAGCCACGGCGCGCAACCATCCGTCTCGGCTTCCTCCGCCAACACAGCCTACGCACCAGCCGTGTTTTCAGCCACCATGCCTCTCTATGGTAGCTGCCCTAGCTCCCATATTCTTTTCATTATCTACAGCTCTACCAGTTCAGCATCCGGGTAGGAGTTTCATTACACCCGCCGTGGAAACCGTTTTCCATCTTACTAAAAACAATATACTCCAGGGTAGAGATGTCAATCTTGTGGGTTTGCTGTTATCTTCCCCTGCCGTGGAGCGCCAATGGATTGATCGTGGCGATGTGTCTGCTCTTTTAAAGACTACAGATCCCAGACTAACGCGCAAATCTTTCGGCGAGTTTGTTATAAGTTTCGCTATTTACAGAGACATCATGTGCCAAGTTTATCCTAAAAGGAGGATTGAACTAGAACTCAACCAGCGCTATGGGTGAACTCTTTTTTATGAATATCACAAAGCGTTCTCTGCCAAGTCAGCCCTGTCATTCTGTTTAATGGGAGGAGTATTTGTAATAATATCAAAGAATCTGTCTGTTCTTATAATAACTGTAGATTCTCCCATATCTGCAGTATTTGCAAGGACCCGCACCCAAAATCCACCTGCCCCCGCCGTCAAAGGCCGGCAAACTGAGGATTGTCATTCAAGAAATTTAAGAGATTCTAAAATCGAATCCATCTACCCCAATTAACATTCCTTCATTATCAACATTTCTCTCATCTCACCCCGACCCCTGTTTTATAAACCACCTCATCACGGCCTTTCATAAGGGTTTCGGGTGCGAGTACTCTCTCCACTGTCCACTAGATACGTGGTAAAAAATCTCCAGTCAGCTCTGGCTGAACCAGAAATAGTGTCCGCTCTTCTGGCTTAAGAGGTCTATAAAAAATAAGTTATTGGCCCATTTAGTTCTCCCCCCCTTCTCTTTTTTCCGCATCCATTCTCTCGGCATCGGTACTCAGGGATACAAAGTCATATTTTTGACATGTTCTCTTCTCACTCCGACTCTATCGCTAGTGTCAATGAATGTATCCCACCAGCACCATTTTCTTTGTACTATGCCACCATCGACCATACAATTACGTTGATTAAAATCGCAGGTCAGGGAGCCTGGCTTGCTAAAGCCGACATTACGGATGTTTTTAAAATAATGCCTATTCATCGTTCAGATTGGCCGCTGTTCGGGGTTAAATGGCAGTCTAAATTCTACTTTGCAGTCAGGTTAACATTTGGGTGCAGGAGCAGTCCCAACCTCTTCATTTTGTTATCCAAGGCATTTTGCTGGATCATGTTAAACGTATGTCGGTTGCCATTTGTTTTACATTTGCTGGACGTTGTCTTGCTAATTGACTTTCCATCTAATCAAACCAGCGTTTTGGACACTCTAATGGGAGTTTTCAGTGAAATCGGTGTCCCCCTATCTTAAGAGAAAACGGAGGGCCCAGTTACCTCAATCGAATTCCTAGTTATTTGCTTAGACTCAGGTAGGATGCAAGCATTCCACCCTGATGAGAAACTACAGGGGATCAGAACTTTTTCCGATTCGTTTCAAACCACTGCTGGAGTTAGTAAACGAGAAATTCTCTCCCTCCTAGGCCACCTCAATTTTGCCATGTGCATTATACTGCAAGGCCACTCGTTCATCTCTCCCCTCCTAACGCTGGCCCAGTCGGTCCCAAAACTGAACGACATACTCAACGAAGGCTGCACGTCAAATCTCAAATTCTGGTCGTTTCTTCTTGCTAATTGGAACAGTATATCTTTCTTCTATAATGACATGCCCGAATCATCCGACTCTTTTGAACTATTTACCGATGCGGTCCCCTCGGTCGGGTTCAGGTTTTTTTTCTAAGGGCAATGTGTTGCCGAAAGATGGCCAGCCGAATGTTGCACAATCGCCCTCGGGTCCGAGTCTTCTGCTCTTTTCGAACTTTACCCAATCATGGCTGCTAGCGTTCTGTGGGGTCAAACATGGCGCCGTAAACGCATAACCATGTTCTGCGATAACGAAGCAGTGGTGGCAATTATTAATAAAAAGCAATCTGGATGCCCTACCATTATGTCTCTGCTCAGACGTCTAACATGGCAGTCACTTACCTTTATTCTAAATTTCATCATAAATGCCGAGCATATACCAGGCCACTATAATTTTCTAGCTGATTCTCTCTCTCGTTTCCGTTTCCAGGAATTCAGACGCCGATGCCCCGCAGCGAATACAGACCCAATACTCAGCCCACCCCTTCCACAAACTCTGGTTGGATAGGCAACAGTTTAAATTTGCGGTTAGACTCCGCTAGTATCTTCCGCTAGTAGCTCCTGCGCTGTCTACCCTTAAAGCTTATAGCTATGCATGGTCTTTGTTTAATTCATTTTGCATTTCCATGCACGTATCAGTTATCCCATTATCGGTCCCCATTGTCTGCGCTTTCATCGTCCACTGCTTAGAATCCCGTAGACAAAAATTGTCTACTATTCGTAGAAACTTAGCTGCTATTCAATTTTATGCAAGATGCCAGGATCCTGGCTTTCGTAGTTTTTTTTCGACTCCCGCAATTCGCCTTCTACTGAAGGGTATTTCTAAGTCACTACAAAATGTACCAGACAAACGCTCTCCTATCACTCCCGATATCTTGAATAGATTAGTGTGCTCTCTCAGAGCTGGAATACTCCATCTTTATTTTAATGTATTACTGGAGACAGTGTTTCTCACAGCGTTCTATGGTTTTATGCGTCCACGTCACCTACTCAGATATTTTTCCCTACACGATGCCTGGCTTTCGCCGGCCACACCTTCTCTTCAAGGCATTTTTCCATCTTCTTAAAACGGTCTCAAAGAGAAAGCCTAGGGACAGGCATAACCATCATTATTTCGAGAATCAACAACTCACTCTGTCCTTACACTTCCAATGCTCCACTATCTCAAGCTTCGGCAACGCACGTTCCCTGAATCACCTCTGTTTATTTTGCCCAACGGCTGGGAAGGTGGTCTTCCACGTCATAACGAATCATACATCCGTTTAAGAATTCAAGTTTCTTTCTCCAAGCTCATACGATGCTCTCCAACATTGGTTAAGGTATATTTAACATGTTTGCAACTACTGTTGGTGGTGGTTATCAGTTACTCAATCTATGACGTAAGATCTGGCTATAAAAACAAAAAATGTGCCTGCAGCAACCCCGGCGAGTGCATTGACCACGTCGGTGGCACAATATCAAAAACTCAAAGTTTGCCTGCAGCAACCCTGGTGAGTTTGTTGGCCACTTCGGTGGCACAACACGAAAGCACTCATTGTTCGCTGCAGCAACCCCCCCCAGTGAGTGCGTTAATCACATCGGTGGCACAACACGGGCACTTGTGAGTTCGTTGACCACGTCGATGGAACAACAAGGAAGTACTCAATGTTCGCTGCAGCAACCCCTGTGAATTCGTTGACCACGTCTGTGGCATAATATCAAACACTCCAAGTGCGTTGACCACGTCGGTGGCACAACACGGGTACATGTGAGTTCATCGACCACGTCGGTGGTACAATACAAAAGTACTCAATGTTTGCTGCAGCAACAACGGTGAGTGCGTTGACAACGTCGGTGGCACAACACGGGCACTCATGAGTTTGTTGACCATGTCGGTGGTACAACACGAAAAGCACTCAAGGTCGCCACAGCAAGTCTTTGGGCTCACGCCAAAGACCTATCATGCAAAATATTGTCTCTTATGTTGTCATTCAAAATAAAACTTTCTTCGCGTTTATTGGTGAATGAGTCTTCATGGGAGAGATTCTTTGCTGCTTAGGTATTTGATATTTGATGCTCCCCCTTCCACCCCACCACCACCAGGTCTGCCCCAGTCTACCGGTCCAGGGGAAGGCTCATCCCCTGCTAGTCCTGGCAGGATATGCCGAGTCCACACGTCGTCTTGGATCCGTGACAGGGCCAACGACTTATCATGCAAAATATTCTCTCTTGTGTTATCATTCAAAATAAATCTTCATTCACGTTTATTGGTGAATGAGTCTTCATGGGAGAAATAGGATACATATTTGACTACCTTGATTGTTTTTGGAAATTAACTAAACAAGATTCCCTGGACTGATTACAACTAATTGTGTCTAAAGTGTCACAATCATCAAATTATTGTACATAATGGAATTTTTGCCATTTTTGATCATACAGAGGGCATTGTATTACAAATATGTGGTCCAATGAGGTACTGATGATGGCATTAATATTGTGTGGACCAAGCACCACAACACAGTGGTACCTTTATTTTGAATACCTATACAAACACACACATTAGTGATTCAAGGCATGGAGACAGACCAGCTGAAAAATGCAGAAATTGCTTATTAGATACAAATGCATCGTCAATAATTCACAAGAAAGAAAAAAAAAATCCTCCCTTAGTACTTAGACACAACCATCTGCTTTCTTCCAATTAGCAACAACTAGAGGTACTCTTGTTTCCTATAAACCCCTTTACGGTTGACCTATGACGAATGCACATAAACACACAGAACAAAGAGATACACATGTTCAGATTCAAAGCATGCCCACGCTGACATATTTAGGAATACTCACAGAGCACATCCTGCAGCACACAAGAGTCCCACTGTCTCTCCATCGCTGCATAATTCAATCTCCCATTGTGAACACAGATTGCAAGGCATCACGCCGGAATCACTAAGTGGGAGACAGGGTGGCGGTGGACATTCATTCAAGAAGATGTCACAAAGCTTGTGTTAAGAGCAAGAGTGCAGTTAATTATTGTGTGAATTCAGCTGGATTCTGTTAATCAAGGGTCGGTTTTCTTCATTGTGTTGGCAGATAACTATAATCTAACCATTGTTTTTATACTGTGGTGGGCTGTGGACACATGCAGACTGCATATTAAATACATGTGGAAAATCAGGTTGCTCCACTTCCACCGGGCAGTGTTATAATTGGTACGGTGGTGAGAGGCATGTATAATTAAAACATGGGAGGAAGAAACAACTGAGTTAGTACTATCAGTATTAGGTTCAGTATTTGGCCAACAATGTTGGCCAAATGTTGTTCAGCAAATGTGTTGACAGTGTTCCGCTTTAAAGGTGTTCATTTAAATTACTCTTTGTGAATTTATTGCGTGCTTCTCTATTTAAATCAAAAGGGTAAGGGTAAGAAGACCAACTGAAAAGAAAGTAGAATCACAGAATGATGTCCTTCAAATGAAAAAAAATCCATTTCCTTTATCTGGATCTATTTATGTTACGTCTCAATACGGGGTGAACCCAAACGCACTGCACAAATAACAACAGGACGAGGTTGGTAGCAATTAAACTGTTTATTGCTACAGAGGGGAGAATGTTCGTGGTGATCCGGTGTCCGCTGACCGGGTTGTCCGAACCGGAGTTGGTGGGTCAGGTAGATTGTCAAACAGATAGTCACCCTCCATGGTTCGGAGGAACTGGTATTCCGGCAGGAGAGTAGTGTTGAATGATGGACGTGATAATGATGACTGAGGAGGAAAACAGCTAGATCAGGAATGGAGACTTGACTAATAATAACTGGAAATGGCCAGAGAGGTTGAAGGATAACTTAACCAGGTAAGTATAGTTGACGATCTGGCGACGAATGGTTGGATGACTGGGGAAGATATACAGGTGGATGTGATTGGTGATGATGGTCAGGTGCGGGTGATCAGCGTGGCTGGGTTGTGGAGTTGAGCAGGCCACACCCCGTACATGAAACAGAACATTACAACAGAGACAGACAAGACTAACAGAGAAAACTAGTGGCAGCTAGGATCCGGTAGGAGAGACTGTGACAATTTATTTGTTAAATGGATAGCTCCAAGCATCTGGCGAGGTAATTAGGAAATTGATTATTGTAAAATTGTAATATAAATAACAATAATATATACACACATTACATTTGTGTATAAACAGTGTTTTCAACATTTTGTAATCTTTTTCCTAGAATCATCTTTTGATAGTATGGTAAAGTTTCCTCAGGTCACAACAAATCACACACTTTGAAAATATTCGTTCCCCAAGTAGGCCTTTTGTATGAGCAGAGGTTTGGCTTCTAGTATCCGACAACACAAGTTACAGGAGTCTCTGTAACAAGTCCTGAACAAGATGGTGCTTTGGTTAATTTTTGGAGATGTTTAATTAAGATGAAGTTAATACTGAACCTGAAATAATGACAGAGTTGCATTTTCATGATTTATCATTGGGTAAAACCATGTTAGTTATATAAACCTTTTCAACTTCACACACACACACACACACACACACCTACACACACACACACACACACACACACACACACACACACACACACACACACACACACACACACACACACACACACACACACACTCTTCTTATTTGTTTACACTATTTGTGTCACAAAATAAAAAACACTAATGTGGAAACCAATAGGATTATTATTTCATTCATTAAATTACCAAACTCCTCCTCCTCCTGCTCCTTCAAGATAATACTCATATTCTTGGCTAGCTATAACCTAGAACACGTGTGTTTGCTTAAAGGGAAATTCCGGTGTAAAATGGATTTGGGAGCGAGTTCAAAGTTTCGTTTTGGAGCACAAAAAACGCATATAGACGCTTTTTTCAGTTGGCTGATTTTAGCCAATTCTATCAAAACTCAATAAACTTGGAACGAAGGGGGCAGTGGTTATGGTAAAAACCAAATCGCTATTTTAAACCACTTAAAAGGCTAGAAGTAGCCTGACACTTCTTTGGCAGTATAATAAGGGTCTTACCAAATAAAACGAGGCATTGAGAACTTTGTAAGTGTACAGATTGTTTATTAAAAAGGACATTTTATACACAGTACCATCAGTAGATCACCCGTCGACGAAATTTTGTTTTTAAGACTCGATATGTCATGGGGCAGACGAGGGGACCCAAATGCTGGACACAGGGAGACGGAATAAGGGAGAAGGGGTTTATTCCGTAGACGGGCGAGTAGTCAGACAAGCAGGGATCAGGAACCAGCGGGGTCGTCAGACAGGCGGGGATCAGGAACTGGCAGGAGAGTCAGACAAGCGAAGATCAGGAACCAGAAGGAGAGTCAGACAGGCGAGGGTCAGGAACCAGAAGGAGAGTCAGACAGGCGAGGATCAGGAACCAGAAGGAGAGTCAGACAGGCAGGGATCAGGAACCAGAAGGAGAGTCAGACAGGCAGGGATCAGGAACCGGCAGGCAAAGGAGCGACGGCAGACGGGTAGTCAGGCAGGCAGGGGTTCGGCGACCGGAGAATCCTAGAAAGGGAGGGGGAGAGTTACAACGGGGACAGACTGCTGTAAATCCAGAGAATGCTCGTAGGACCGATACTGACTGTGAAGACGTAGCGACGAACTGGCGCCGGCTGATAGGAAATCCCCGGCTGATGTAGGGACGATCATCAAAGATAATTACATCCAGGTGCAGGAGAAGGAGGCCAACCAGCGTCCCATAGCCACTAGATGGCGGTATTGTACCGCGTAGCAGGACGAGACGTGACAGTACCCCCCCCTCTAGGGACGCCTCTCGGCGGACGACCCACAGCCGGCGGACGACCCACAGCCGACGGATGGTCCTGATGGAAATCCCGAACCAGCGAGGCATCCAGGATACTCCTCCGGGGAACCCAGGAGCGCTCCTCGGGCCCGTACCCCTCCCAGTTGACAAGATACCTCCAGGAGGCGGCGGACTGTCCACGCCGGATGGTTATCGATGACCCTGGGCGGAGGTGGAGGCGGAGCGGGAGGAGACAACGGGCTGGTGGAGACAGGCTTGAGCTGGGAGACATGGAAGGTCGGATGGACACGGAGAGATGGAGGGAGTCGGAGACGAACGGCACAGGGGTTGATGACAGACTCCACCTCGAAAGGGCCGATGAACCGGGGAGAGATCTTAGGGGAGATCCCCTTCAAGGGAAGATCCTTCGCCCGAAGCCACACCGACTGTCCGGGAGTGTACTGGGGGGCAGGCAGACGGCGCCTATTGGCCTGCAGTTGGGAGCGGGAGGATGCGCGGAGCAGTGCGGTGCGTGTGCGCTTCCAAGTGCGCCGGCACCTGCGCATATGAGCCTGGACAGACGGGACAGAGATCTCCTCCTCCAACTCGGGAAACAAGGGCGGTTGGTAACCCAGCGAGGCCATAAACGGGGACAAGCCGGTGGATGCGTTGACCAGCGTGTTGTGGGCATACTCGACCCAGGGAAGCTGAGAGGTCCAGGAGGAGGGGTTGGCATGGGAGACACAACGGAGCGCGGCCTCCATCTCCTGGTTGGCCCGCTCCGATTGTCCATTGGACTGGGGGTGGAACCCGGAGGACAGGCTGGGCGTGGCCCCTAAAGCCACACAGAATGCACGCCACACCTGAGAGGTGAACTGGGGGCCCCTGTCGGAAACGATGTCCGCAGGGATGCCATGGAGACGAAACACGTGCCTGACCAGGAGATCCGCCGTCTCACTCGAGGAGGGGGAGCTTGGGGAGAGCGACGAAGGTGTTGCCAGCCTTGGAGAACCGATCGATCACCGTGAGGATGGTGGAGGATGGTGTTGCCACCGGACGTGGGCAGGCCGGTGACGAAGTCCAGGGCGATGTGTGACCACGGTCGGCTAGGAATGGGCAGAGGCCGAAGCAGCCCGGAACGGGGACGAGTCGAGGTCTTATTCCGGGCACAGTTAGCGCACGCCGCAACGAAAGCACGGACATCCGCATCCATGGAAGGCCACCAGAATCGCCGGCGGATGAAATCCAGGGTGCGCGTAATTCCCGGGTGACAGGTGAGCTTGGAGGAATGGCCCCAGAGCAGCACTCTGGATCGTACCTCGTCCGGGACGAACAACCGATTCGGGGGACCGGAACCAGGATCCGGCTGCTGCCCCTGTGCAAGGCGCACCGCAGACTCAACCTCCCAGGTGAGCGTGGCGATCCGACAAGCGGAAGGCAGGATGGTCGTGGGCTCAGTACTCGGGTCCTCGGGGGAGTACAGGCGGGACAAGGCATCCGGCTTGCCGTTCTGGGAACCGGGACGGTAGGTCAACGAAAAATCAAATCTCCCAAAGAATAATAGTCGCGAATTCAGTCTCCTGGCTGCCTGAATGTATGCCAGGTTGCGGTGGTCAGTCCAGACAATAAAAGGAAGGGCCCTCCAGCCAATGCCGCCACTCCTCCAATGCAAGCTTGACGGCCAAGAGCTCGCGGTTGCCGACATCATAATTCCTCTCCGGCGGGGACAACCGGCGGGAGAAAAAGGCACAGGGGTGGAGCTTGTGGTCGGAGGGAGAGCGCTGGGAGAGGACCGCGCCCACTCCAGTGTCCGAAGCGTCGGCCTCCACCACGAACTGAAGGGCGGGATCGGACTGGAAGAGGATGGGAGCGGAAACAAAGCGTCTCTTGAGACCCCGGAATGCGGCCTCCGCCTCAGGCGTCCATGAGAATGGGCTCTTGATAGAGGTCAGCGCTGTGAGAGGTGCCGCGACCTGACTGTAGCCCCGAATGAACCGTCTATAAAAATTTGCAAAGCCCAGGAACTGCTGCAGCCTCTTGCGGGTCAGAGGGGAGGTCCACTCGGCCACCGCTGAAACCTTGGACGGATCCATCCTGATCGGGCCCTGACCGATGATGTAGCCCAGGAATGAGACGGATGAGACCTGGAAGTCGCACTTCTCCGCCTTGGCGTACAGACGATTCTCCAGCAACCGCTGAAGCACCTGCCGGACGTGAACCCTGTGCTCCTCCACGGATCTAGAGAAAATCAGAATGTCATCAATATAAACAAATACAGAGCGGTTCAACATGTCCCGGAGGACATCGTTTACCAGAGACTGGAAGACAGCGGGGGCGTTGGTGAGTCCGAAAGGCATTACTAAATATTCGAAATGACCCAAAGGCGTGTTGAACGCGGTCTTCCACTCATCCCCCTCCCGGATGCGGACCAAGTGGTATGCGTTGCGCAGATCGAGCTTTGAAAAAACCACGGCTCCGTGGAGGGGAACGAAGGCAGAACTAATCAGAGGCAAAGGATACCTGTTCTTCACGGTGATAGTGTTCAGACCCCGGTAGTCAATGCAGGGACGAAGCGAACCGTCCTTCTTCCCCACAAAGAAGAACCCCGCTCCAACCGGCGAAGAGGAAGGGCGGATGATCCCAGCGGAGAGGGACTCCCCGATGTACTCCTCCATGGACTCCCGCTCGGGCCGGGAGAGATTGAATAGACGACTCCCCGGAAGAGGAGCTCCAGAAAGGAGGTTGATGGCGCAGTCATAAGGACGTTGGGGGGGCAGGGACAAAGCGCGGGACTTACTGAACACCTCCCCAAGGTCGTGGTACTCCTCCGGAATGGAGGACAGGTCAGGAGGGACGGCGGCAGACGTGAGCTCCGGTGCCCGAGGTGACTGGGCGGACCGCAAACAATGGGACAGACAGTGTGTACTCCAGGACACCACTCGACCGGTTCCCCAATCCATCTGGGGGTTTGTGTGTCTTGAGCCAGGGGTAACCCAGAACCACCGGAGAGAAGGGACTGGTCATAACTAAAAGCGAGATGGACTCATGATGATTCCCCGAAACCAGCAGTCTGACCGGAACGGTGCGGCGCTCCACCCGCGTGAGGGTCCTCCCGTCCAGAGCCTGGGTCTCGATAGGAGGATCCAGAGGAACAGTGTCAATCCCAAAGCGAAGAACCAGCTCCCGATCAATAAAACTCTCATCCGCTCCGGAGTCCAGGAGGATAGAGAGCGGTAGTGTCTGATCCTGCCACAGGAGAACGGCCTCAAGGAGGGGACGGGACACCGAGGGGTTACAGGAGCGGCTCGCCAGGATCCCTCGGATTACTGGCGAGCCCGATCTTTTCCCGAGAGAGCGGGGCAGCCAGACCGGAGATGGCCTGACAGACCACAGTAAATGACAGGCTCCGGAGCGCATCCGGCGTTCCCTCTCCTCAGAGGAAAGATGTGTACTTCCGATCTGCATGGGCTCAGGAGAGAGGCCCCGCTCACGGCGAGATGGAGCGGAGAACTAAGGAGAGGACCGAGGTGTTGCCACTGACTCGAACGAGGGCGTGGGTACCGAACGTGAGCCTCTCTCTCTGCGGCGCTCCCGTAGTCGTTTGTCCATTCTAATGGAGAGAGCGATCAACTGATCTAGACCCACCTCCTCCTCCTGAGAAGTCAACTGGTCCTTCACCTCGTCAGAGGAGCGCGCCCAGGAAAACCCCCTGTAGAGCCTCCTCGTTCCAGCCGCTCTCAGCAGCAAGGGGTGCGGAAACTCCTCCGCGAAGGAAGCAACACTGCGGGATCCCTGGCGAAGGCGCAGAAGACGCTGGGAAGCCTCTCTTCCCCGGACCGGATGATCAAAAACCCTCCGCATCTCTTCGGTGAAGGCGGAGTAGTTGCATGAAACCGTGGCACCACGTTCCCATACGGCCGCCGCCCACGTGAGAGCCTCCCCTCGCAGGGAGCCGATCAGGTAAGCAATCATCCGCGACTTATCGGTGGGTAAGTCTGGGCTGAAGCTCGAAAACCAGGGAGCACTGGTAGAAGGAAGGATCGACAGGTTCCCAGGTCCCCCTCGTAGCGTGTTCCGGGGCCGGAATGAACGGTTCACGGGATGAAGGTGCTGGGAGTGGTGGTGTCGGAGAGACGGGGCACCGGGAGTGAATCGAAACTGTTAAATCCTGAAGGCTAGAAGTGATCTCCTGCAGAGTCCGATCGTGCTGCGTCAGGAGATCCCCCTGACGGGACCAAGACCTGGCGGAAAAAGCCTCTGCGTCAGCTGGGTCATTCTTGGCCAGTTCGTACTGTCACGGGGCAGACGGGGGGACCCAAATGCTGGACACACGGAGACGGAATAAGGGAGAAGGGGTTTATTCCGTAGACGGGCGAGTAGTCAGACAAGCAGGGATCAGGACCACCAGCGGGGTCGTCAGACAGGCGGGGATCAGGAACCGGCAGGAGAGCCAGACAGGCGAGGATCAGGAACCAGAAGGAGAGTCAGACAGGCGAGGATCAGGAACCAGAAGGAGAGTCAGACAGGCAGGGATCAGGAACCAGAAGGAGCGTCAGACAGGCGAGGATCAGGAACCAGAAGGAGAGTCAGACAGGCAGGGATCAGGAACCAGAAGGAGAGTCAGACAGGCAGGGATCAGGAACCGGCAGGCAAAGGAGCGACGGCAGACGGGTAGTCAGGCAGGCAGGGGTTCAGCGACCGGAGAATCCTAGAAAGGGGGGGGAGAGTTACAACGGGGACAGACTGCTGTAAATCCAGAGAATGCTGGTAGGACCGATACTGACTGTGAAGACGTAGCGACGAACTGGCACCGGCTGATAGGAAATCCCTGGCTGATGTAGGGACGATCATCAAAGATAATTACATCCAGGTGCAGGAGAAGGAGGCCCACCAGCGTCCCCTAGCCACTAGATGGCGGTATTGGACCGCGTAGCAGGACGAGACGTGACACGATAAGTAGATTGGCGAACACAGAGCTTGCGTGTTGCTGACGGATGTCACAAACTCTGTTCGTCCAGTGGCGATTTTAGCCTGAAATTTCTGGTGGGGCAAATTTATATGACGTCATATTACGTCACAAAAATAGAGGTAGCTGATTATTATAACAGTAGGCCTACGTATATAGAACCAGTCAGGTATACTATGGGCTGCATTTTGAGTGCCAGCAGGGAGCAGACATCCTATTTCAAATACATTTCACATGCTTTAGCGCTCAGTACGACACAAAGATGTTGCCTATAATAATAATAATAATATTGCATTATATTTTAAATGCACTATTCGTTCCAAAGAATCTCAGAGCGCCAACATGGTACGCACTATAATATAGCATAAAACAATTAGACAGACACATAGCTTCAATGACTTCCATAATTTATTAAACAAAAAAGACGATCTCCTTCAGCTCAAAAAAAAAAAAAAAAAGGTTTTGACTCACCAATGCCGATCACTTAAAAAGGAAGTTGGCTCGACGGTTCTTTGCTTGAGCAAACCTCTCGATTACTTTGTCGTTAAAATCCAGCAGTCCATTAATGAAGGTGTTTTCAATAGAAAGCATGGAGAGGGCGTTCAGTCTCTTCTGTCCCATCGTGTTCCTAGTGAAAGTCTTTATCCTTTTCAGCGTTGAAAAGTTCCTCTCAGACTCCGCAGACGTCATGGGGGTTGTGATGATGATGCTGCAGTGCAGGTTTCAGACAAGGCCTCTTGCAGGTTGTTGTCGTGAATGGCCTTGAACAGCAACAGTGCAGATTTCCCTGTGTGCAGCTCAGTGTGTCCGTAAAAAAGAGTCAGCTCAGTTTGCAGCTTCCCCTCGTTAATCAGAGCTGTGGGCCAGAGCATTGATAGCACAGGCGAGATGGGCCTCCGGGAATGACTTAACAAACTTTGGGAACAGAGTGCAGTCCACCAGTTGTGCGGCAATAAGATGGTCACTCTGTGAGAACCGGTCCTCCACTTGCGCAATCATCGTATCACAGGCCTCCTTCATCACGGCAGGCGTATTTGTTTTCCTGCGCTTTGATGTGCCCGGCTCCTCACTGGCTTGGTTACCAATCTCATCTGCTTTCTCTCTGATTTCTTTCACGTGCACTTTGAAATTCTCCACTGCACGATTCACCCCAGATGCGTCAATCTCTCTTTTCTGTAGTATGCCATACAAAACATCCACTTCTGGCATAACTCTGGCAAAGAACTCCAGCAGCTGGAGAAATGTACGGTCCCGCAGGTGAATGGAGAGGCCGAATGCCTCGCTGATGGACACCTTGTCCCATCCTGGTTTAGTGCGAATGTTATCCAGACACTCCAGTATATCTTCGCGAGTTTCCCATACCACATTCACGGTCCTGCTTTTAAAATTCCATCGGGTGCCGGGTGGCCGCGGGATCCGCCTGTCCGATGTCCCTGCCAGAGCAGCCGTTCTTTTCGGTGAGGTGGAGAAGAACGTGGCAAATCCAGACAGATAAGCAAAGAACACCTTCAGCTCACTGATCCTGGATGCACATACTTGCTGCAGAGTTAGGTTCAGCTGGTGTGCGTAGCAATGTACAAATATTGCGTTTTTGTAGCTTTCCTTAAAAGTACTTGCACGCCGCCTACACTGCCACGCATAACCGCTGCCCCGTCATAGGTTTGGGCTATGAGTTTGTCAGTCAGTCCCAGTGGGTCGAGGACATGTTTCATAGCAGTAGAAAGGCCAATGGCAGTTTTGTCCTTCACTTCAATGAACTCAAGAAACCGCTCTGTGACGCTGCTGTCCACCATGTATCTCAGGACTATGACCATTTGCGATTTGCATGAGGCATCAGTGGTCTCATCCGCCTGGACAGCTACAAACTGGGTGTCCCGCAATTGCTTGGCCACCTCACACCTGTAGACCTCAAACATGCAATCCAGGAGTTCGTTCTGAATGGTGCTTGATGTCCCCTTGAACGTAGGCTCCGAATCGTAGTGACGTCTCAGCCTGGTGTCGCCCTCGCACATCGTTTCAAAAATGCACCTAAAAATGCCTGGGTTTACAGAGTCGGCTGACTCATCGTGACCACGCAGACCCAGTTCACACTTCCCACACAGCTTTAGGCACGATATCAGTCTCCCCAGTACATATCGGTTTTCCTCCGCCTGCTTGTTGTGCTCTAAAATGCTCCGCTGATAAGCACTGTCCAGCTGTGCCATGATGTTGACCCGTCCCAATAGTCCCAATTTCATGGCGCAATTGATATGAGCTTTGCTACTTTCATGCTTTACCGTTCTTTCCGCCAGATGCTTCAGGGCTTTAAAGCCATCAGTGGTCCAAACTGAGTCTGCGTTAGTGGTATTTCCAAAAAGAAGGCATGGAAAGGCAAAACAGTGCTCTTTTTGTTGTGCTCGCAGTTAGCCATGTCTTTCTTTCAAACCACTCCCTCTTGAAGTTTCAGTTTGTTTTCTCACCAGGCTGGTTCAGAATGAAGTCCTCTGGTCTGTGTGGTCCCAAACGTTTTATTTCTAATTTTTCTTCCTGCGGCAATGTGCTGAATTGCACCCTCAGCAAATAATCTACGTTATTCATTGTTATTCATTAATTTAAAAACTCTTTCAAAATTGTGTCAAATCTACCGATAGCGAACTCTTCTGTAAGTCTCCTGTAACTCCTGATCTCACTCTCACTGTATGTTTTTGCTTAGTCTCGGGGTAGAGTTCTCGCGGGTTTCGCATTATCCCAGTCTACATTACGTAGAATACGTAGATTACGCAGTTAACGTCTAGGGGCAAATTTGAAATTGCCCCTAGCCTCAATGTTAACTTTGGCCGGTGTGGTTCGCGCTCATTGGTGTTTCTATGGTAACGGTGGGGCAGCGTGGGTCTTTGCCCCTCCAGAAGCAGGAAACGGAAATATAGACATAACGTTCATTCAAGCAAGCACACAGGCAGTAGAACACACGAATCAAATTACTCCAAAACAAGGCAATAATGCTTGTGAGTCAAGTTTATTCACACAAATATGTACGCTACTTTGCATATAAAAATATATATATAGTTTGCCACGAAGTACGAATGGATTGAGCCTTCTGCTCAACAGCGCCATCTCGTGGGTCTGGTGGGGCACTGCCCCACCTGCCCCTAATGTAGAATCGCCACTGTGTTCGTCAATCTACCTATCGAGTCTTAAAAACAAAATGGCGTCGACGGGATCTCCCGATGGTATTGTGTGTATAAAATATCCTTTTTAAAAAACAATCCGTACACTTACAAAATCCTCAATGCCTACTTTTATATGTTAAGACCCTTATTACACTATCAAAGAAGTGTCAGGCTACTTCGAGCCTTTTAAGTGGTTTAAAATAGCGATTTAGTTTTTACCATAACCACTGCCCCCTTCGTTCCAAGTTTATAGCGTTTTGATTGAATCTGCTAAAAACAGCCAACTGAAGAAAGCGTCTATATGCGTTTTTTTTGCTCCAAAATGAACGTTTCAACTCATTATCATACAAAACATATCCCAAATCCATTTTACACCGGAATTACCCTTTAATCCAAAAACGTAGGGAGTAACTGGGTTTATCATTGGGGCAGTAACGTAGCTGAGCAATGGGGGATTTAGTTGCCAGTTGAACCCACATCAGCTGGCTCTGGCTCTGATGTAACCGGCTCATTGTTTCACACAAACCCTTAGTGGGAAGTTAGAGCGGAGCAAACAAAATGAAGACTTGCTAGCTCGTTAGCTGCGCTGCTCCCCTGGCATTGGGCTGGCTCAGCGCTGCCGTGATTAGAGAAAGGCTCGGTCTGAGAAAGGAAGCCGGCTGATTGGATGATCAAAACAAAAGAGGGTTTAGGCTGGGATAAGACGATCAAAGGTGGTTTCTACGCTTGACAAGGAAGCTCTGAGAGGTCAGCCAAGAGGCAGAGAGAGACAGGCTGAGGGAGAGAGAGAGAGAGTCAGGGATACAACAACAAATAGAGAGAGAGGGAGACTGGGGGAGATAGAGAGACAGGGAGATACCAGCAAAGAGCGATAGACAGGGAGACAACAACAAAGAGAGAGACAGGGAGAGAGACAACAGACACATTTGAAGAAACAGAATGCCATTTAAAATTGAAGACACAAAAAAAGGGATACTAAAGAACAGAGAATGAGAAAGTTTGAAGACGGATAGGGGTAAAGAAAAGGGGATGGAGAAAGATGGACTGGAAGACGATAGTGGATATGAGTATTAAAGATATGAGGAGAGGTCGATAATGGCATGAACAAGTTAAAGACGTTCATTATCTCCGTTTATGCCAAGTAAACAATTGGTGAGAATGAGGCTAAAGGAGATGGCCTGGTATCAAGCGCCATTCTGTCTCTGAAGCTTACAACATTAGTTGGTATATTTGACCTATTGCAGACATCCACGGATCACTGCACTGCTCTTCTTGCCCAATCCCACCCCGTTTATTTTTTCAACCTTAAATATACAAAACCATATAACTGCTACACTCATTTGCATACCTATACCACTTCCCCATAAGTCCTGTGGATGGACTCTACGGCTCTGGCGTCTCCCTCTAAACTGTCATCCTGCCAGCAATCCGCTGACCTCACAATATCGAATGTGGTTTGGCTATTTTCAGGAATTGTGGAATCTCTTCACAGATCTGACACTAAACTACTAAACTGGCAGCAGAGTGTAAGAAACCTAATGGGAAACAATTGTGACGTTATCTAACGGACGCAGATAACATTGGGGAAAACGATAGGGGAAGTAACACTTTGAGCTGAACCGGGCTCGTCTTTCCTTATCAGATGAAGCACGTAATCCGATTAAGCGGTTGAGTCCCATTGACAGTACTACTGTTACACATAAAGATAGATTAGGGCTAATACCCACACACGTCCTCACACCGGCAGCTGCACTCATTCCCTTTCCTCAGTTATCCAATTTGTATGCCTTCAATCAAAAAACAATTCAAAAAGGAAACTATGGTGGTGAATATTAACTGAAAATCACGAGTTTTTCTGCACATATGTCGAAATAGAGATCATATTGCATCATTAACACATAGAAACCCCTTCACATTTACAGTCATCTCTCAGATGATACAGAGTTATTGGGCCACAGTGACACCTCTCCACCACAAAAACAGCGGGTGATTCAGGAGAGAAAATCAGAAACCCTATGTGGCAGTCCCCACAATGCTGCATTGGCCCATAAGAACACCCATGCAGCACAGCCATGAAAGTGTGTGAATGGGAGCTTTTGAGGAGGTCAGTCTGTGATCAGCATAGCAGTTGCACCCTGTCCACATAAGCTGTGAATGCGTTCTGGCACTTAATGTACCACATAAGCTGGGTTTCGTAAGTCCTGGCAAAAAAATAGCTATCTCTGTTGTATACTGGGAAGGGGGAAGCTAGCGATTGTTGCTGCTTTGCACTTGGATCTATGGACACCCTTACTGTACCAACAGCAATGGATTTGTTTCACCTTCCTCTGACAAATATATTTATTGTAGGTCGCTTTGCATAAAAGCGTCTGCTAAATGCCCTAAATGGAAGTGTGATGTGGTGACTGCACGGGCGGTTGGGGAGGCATTTTTAATTAACGATCATTGATGTCGGATGTCACAACATTTGTTGGTTTTTCCTCAGATTGTTTCATTTACAAACAACAGTGACTCCAGTTGGGCGGCTGAGTTTCCAGCTTAACTTGAACCTACGCTGAAACTCTGCCTGGTGTTCAGCATCTCTCACACATGTTGCTCTATATCTGTCTTTGGAGAGAGAGAGGGGGGCTCAATGTGCTTATGGTGTGTTGGGAGAAAAACTGAATTTGCCTTAGCTTTTTAATCATGTGGAACAGCGCAAGTGCCCAAGGGCCTCAGCTAAGGTTAACATCGAGGATATCCAACGCTGTGACCACCAACAACCCAGCAACACAAACTCCTTAATTAACCATTATGTTACTACATTAGAGTTTTTTGCACAAACTACAATATCTGATTTGGCTTTGCTTTTAGATGAGTCCCTGCTGCCTTCTCTCTGTTGTTTTGATGAGATTTACAGTGGTGATGGATTTCATGATTATTTCCTTTGATTCAGTTTGCGTCGGTCAGTTTCGTCAAGATGAATCGTTCAGAATCATTCGTTCAGTTGAGTTTCCGGTAGAGGTGAATCGAATCAGTCAATGCACGGTTCTCAGCTGACTCGGCTCCTCCCTCGTTTTCATTTTCAAATGGTCGTGGAAGTCGTTCATCAATCAACGCAACGTTACAACTTTAACCAAACACAGCGGGATGTGGGGGTGTAGTTGATTATTGGATGTTTAACATATCAGCAAGATAATAGACTTGATTTAGCAATAATGGTGGGAGTCCCGGGTGGAGAACGAGACAGATTGACGAGACATTCAAATATTTTGACACAGAAAGTACAAAGACAGCATGCATTTACCATTTCACTGATATTGAATCGTATTATTATACATTCGCTCACTAAGCCTCCTTCCTCTTCACTCACAGTCAGTGAACGAACAGTGAGTCAGTGAGTCAGCGACTAGTGGGTCTGGAAAAAGTCGAGTATGAGAACGAACGAGAGAGAAGAATCAGTTTGGTTCGTTCTTGTTAAAGATTTGTTAATTCGAACTGATTCGGTCGCAAACGACCCATCGCTATTGTGCAGGGATTTACCATCTGTCATTGATATTCAGCTCCGTTAGAATGACAAGCTAGTGATAGCTGATGGTCAGTGTTGTCTTTGCTTGTATTGTTCCTTGCTTTATTTTTTACTCATTTGTTTTGTCCTTTTCCCTCGGTCTGGGCCACACCATTCCCCTAGTTTTTGATTTTGTTTGTGAGTGAGTTCTGTGCACCTTTTTGTTATTTTCCTTGTTATTTTTGTGATGTGTGCTTCCTTTAGGTCACCGACATGGTTGTGGTTGGGTGCTCAAACCCCCTTCAATATTAATTAGTCAACACAATTATATTGTTGGATAACTCTTTTATTATTCTTGTACTAATAAACTGCTTTTAGTTGCTCTCTGTATTGTTATAGAATAAACCCAGCTTGGTTAGTAACTCTATGCCTTGGTGCATCATTCTGGCAGAGAACCTGTGTTTGGACCACTTGTTCGTATCCTTGTGTTTGGTTTTTCCCGTTGCTTCATGTTTTATATTATACACCCAGTGCTAGGGTTATTTCTGGCAGCAGACGTTTTCCATGTGGCTGGGCACTCTGTTGCAATTTGTGCACCTAAATAAGAAGTTATAAAACATACACCTGGCTCAGTGGACGAACACATGCTTGTTACCGTGATGAAGATTTACAGGGAGAACGTTGCATCTTAAATATAAGTTAGCCACAACATAACTACGTACTGTGGCAACCCGCTACCCAATGGGCCGAGTTCCACGAAAGAATCGCACGTTGCACTCGGTTAAAGCCGCACTCGGCATTTATTTAAGGCAGTATAAAATACATTGGCCTGTTCTAGGGTCTCCGAGAGCCTCTAGTCCCGTGGCGGCTCGGGTCGTCTCCGCGTCGCTGGCGCTCGCGTCGCTGGCGCTCGCGTCGCTGGCGCTCGCGTCGCTGGCGCTCTCTCCGCTGCCGTCCTCCCCGCTCCCGTTCTCCCCGCTCCCGTTCTCCCCGCTCCGTGGTTCTTTTATGCCGGTACCGGGTCTTCCTCCTCCCTGCCGCCAGGTGTCCCCCATCTCGCTGATTGCAGGGAAAGACAGGGTGCTCCCTGCCGCCAGCTGGTGGTTGGCGGCGGTATATCCCGTTCACCACGGCTCCTCGGACCCACCCGGGCCGAGGTTTCAGGGGCGGGTTGCCACAGTACCACTGAAACATCCTGCTCCTCTCCTGGTTGTGACGTAGTTTCGAGTCGATCCGATAGCTGGGCCTGACTATGTAATTCTGTATCAGACTCTAGCGCCAACAGGCACGGCTAAACCATAGCTGTTGATACCTGTATTCTGTAAGCTTCTCAAGGGAAAGATGCAGACACACGTGGAAAGCGTTTGACCAATCACAACAGAGAGGGCCAGCTGACCAATCAGAGGAGAATGGGATATTTTAAGGCCCCCTTTTAAGGTGGGCCTTAAAGCGACAGGACACACAACAGAGCTTTTATTAAAAGGCTAAAAGTGTTTTTTTGCAGAAATTAACAGTGTGAGCATAATAAGGGGTACTTCTAACATACAAGCATCTAACCCTATTCTAGCAGTACTCCCCAAATTAAATTATTAACTGCAAAAAATCACAATATGGGCCCTTTAAGTTACCACCTTACACACAACACACTGGCATTGCATTGTACACTTTAATCTAGATTACAAGAAATGAAAATTCATAGAAGGTTGTTTCATATGCATGTCGTATTGGTATGTGTGTGTGAGTGTACACATCAGAAGCCCCAGTGCACTACGGCAGTAACTGCATCCTCACAAGCCCCTCAAAGTGTCAGTTGTGCTTTTATGCAGCCTTACAAGCTTTATTTTATTCGATGACATCAATGCAGGCCAGGCACGGAGGCAATGCAGGCAAGGCAAGGCATTTGATGGGCCACAGCTGGCAGTGTGTGTTTCATGAACTTCCTACAGCCATCACCGCAGCATCAGAAGCCAAACTCAGAGGGAACAAAAAATAGGATCTGCCGTAAACAAAGAAAATGGAATGCAGATTAGCATTAGACCCCAGAACAACCAAGTGTACAGATTGAAATATATCTATCCTCACCTCTGGGGTTCTTTGTGATCGAGGCTAACCAGATGTGCGGTGAAAATTTGTGGTCGTAACAGCACAAGTTGGATTGCAGTGTCCTAAATTTTCTCTGATATGGTCTGTCTGTCTGTCTGTCTGTCTGTCTGTCTCTCTGTCTGTCTCTCTCTCTCTCTCTCTCTCTCTCTCTCTCTCTCTCTCTCTCTCTCTCTCTCTCTCTCTCTCTCTCTCTCTCTCTCTCTCTCTCTCTCTCTCTCTCTCTCTCTCTCATATGTTTTCTTACATTCACACTGTACCTCAGCTTGTGTTAGGCCCCATACTGGGCGAACAATATGCAGCACAGGGTTTTCTCCCCGCAGGCTGGGCAGCCGGAGGTTATTCGGCAGGTCAGGGAACATATGAGGAAGTCCGGATCTGCCCTCTCCTCGTCCTCTTGGTATTGTTGGTTTGCAGCGGGTTTGCAGCGAGGCCAACCTGTATCGGTGGCCAGGCTGAATCACTGAGTCTACTTCGTCTCTGTGGTTCTCAGACACCCATTTTAGGGACGTATATCGTATATGTATATCACATATTGTTTCATTGCATTTTGAGTTTCTAGTGTGATATGATTCTGCCTCTGGGGTTTTAATACTTGATGGCTATGGGCCTTATTCCTCCCATGTGTGCATTGTTGCTCTAGGGTTTCTTCTGGAGGATATAACTGAACTGTGTAACCTGTCCCCTTGTCTTCACAACCCTCTAGTGGCGGCTGTCTGCAACTGGACCCAGAAAGTGTGTCAGCTACATTTATATTTTCCTCTAGAGAGGAAGGCTTCAACCAAACCCACATCCACATTCAACATGCAAATAGGAATCAAAAAACATCCCTGAGGAAAGATGTGGGGTGTGGTTGGGTGGATGCATATCCAGAGACTTCCCTGAACACATATATGGGGGATTCTACCGCAGCAGGGAGGGCCAGCGATGGGAGCCACCGGAGTGAGATGGAAAGTGGCATGGCGTGTGCTCAGTCTGTTTGAACACCAGGCGTCCTAGTGTTTGTGTATTCATGGGGTCCTGCGCAGAGCATGCTGGGAGCCACAGCCAGTGGAGCGCTGCAGGAGTCCAGCCATGAGATGAGCCGGTATTCAAAAAAACCAGTCCTCGCTAGTTAAGCAATGCAGAGCTTTAAAGCACCCCAGTCGTCACGCCCCCCCAGCATGCCCAGTTGGACTGTGCAACCCGGTAGGCTGACCGACTACCGGGTTAGACACTCCCACTTATGATGTCACTCTGGGGTTGAGATTTGACTGACTTGTTAATGGCTAATCAACATAGCCCCTGGGGTAACATAGGGGCCCTTTAAGTGGAAAACACCATATGACCCATCCGTGTGAGTGCTAAAACTCAATATTGAAAAATTTCAAAATATATTTTTTTGCTTTGAAGTTGTTTGGAGCAGTGAAATGACAGTTGCTGTAATCCTCTTAAGAAACATCCTACTTAGGACAGCCCTTAGATTCCTCACAACATAATCTATCTACTTACAGTATGTTCCTAAGCACATCTCCGGCACTAGCCCCAGCAGATATAATACAGGATTATTTGAAATGGATTTTTTTTTATTCTTAAATCATCGGCTAAATAAATCAACAACCTCTAGTTTCTATTTCCATGTCCCGAACCTTAGAACTCTGCCCTTGAATGTTGGGAGCTCAACACAAAAACGTCACAATCAATGTGTTACAAGACTGAGTGTTGTCTCTGAGGACCTTTCTCTGACCTTATCTCCATCGCCCAGGTCAACGACAACAAGCTTAGCTTAACAAGCAGAAGCTTAACCCTACACTCCGGGTAGAAAGACGGATAGAATTCAACCCCTCCGATAGAACTGGTAATAGCCTGTTGCTTTTGGCACAATATATGGACCTGTTCTAAACTATTCTTTGCATTTGTATACAGAGCTGTAACATTGTTTTCAAAAAGTATTGCTTGATGATTGCTGCTTGTTCGGACTGCTTTACAGGTGACAAATGAAGTAATATTTACATATACATGTACTGCTACAACTGCACTATATAACAATGTAAACAAACAAATAGCGCTCAAGAATTTGAAATCTCTGAAGAGGCACCAAAAACAAACCATAATTCTGTGTTTTTCTGGCCCCGCCCCTTCCTCTCTCAGTGCTCCTCCTCTCACCATAACCTCCTTCCCACATCCTTCAGCCAATCGCTATTCATTCTCTTGAATGTATGTGAATTGGGAGTAGGCAACTGTCTTGACTATACCAAGGAAAAAACAAAATGAGGGCTGACAGATGCTTGTTGCCTAGCAACGGCACAACCACACACACACATGCACACACACACTAGTAGGAGCTGGGAGAAGATGGGCAGTGAGACGTTTAAGGGAAAGGTGTAGCCGAGAGAGAGGGAGACAGAAAAATGCAAGTCAGTCTTAATGTTCCTCAACAGGTAAACGGAAATTTCCCATCCATCCCTCAAAGTCTTCACCATGGTTACCATCATTGTGTACGTTTGTACAACATGCCTTAGATAACAACATTCATGCCCCCCAACGATGCATTATGGAATGAAACAACAGGGACGGATCTTTCCCATTCACTAAATATTCTAAATTACGATTTGATTGGTCAAAGACAAGGCCTCCGAAAGGATGATTGATATCCTGATTGAAGCAGATGACAAATTGTAATACACTGAATTTTAGAATTCTTCACCTACAATTAAAGCAGAACTTTCTCCTCACGGGTAGGTCTACAGCAGGGATGGGCACCTTTCATGATAAAGAGGGGCAACATTGTTCATCCTCACCTCAGAGGGCCATGCACTTCAACTGATTGGATATAAGAGATGCTACAACATAACTCTAAATAAGAACAAAATATTTGTATCTATATGTTTGTAAGTTTATTGAGCCCACATACATAACTTTCATATTTTCCATGCTCAAATGCATTTTAACATGTGTATACTAAGAGTATTAGGGCCACACATGAAGAAAAAAAATATTTTTGCCGTGACGAGATTAAAGTCGACACGTCGACTTTAAAGTCAACATATCGACATTACCGGTAAACTCATAATGTCGAGAATAAAGTTCAAATGTCATGTTGAGATTAAAATCGACATGTCGAGAATAGAGTTGAAATTAGTTGGGAGAGATAGCAACAGCTCCACAGGGCCTGCACTGAATCCAATAGATAATTTGGTCAAATTGCATTTCAGAATCGGGTTTAACAGTAAAGAGATCCTCGCTGTTTTAGCGCAGAACCAGAGTGCAGTGATTAACGTAAGGACGCTGAAAAGGTTGTGCGGAAAACTTTGTCTGTTCAGGAGGAGGAATCATAAACCTTTGTGTCTTTAGGGTCGTGCCTTGGGGCAGCTCATATATCTCCCTACATTTCCGAAAATGGACCTGACCTGCAAGCTGTTTATTGGATAAATGCATTACCCAATCCCAGGAGTCGTTGCTCTATTCTACGTCAATTCAAGAACAAAGAAATTAAAGTAAACTAGTTCGTATTTTTTTTTTATGGGCATGAAAGTTCTGTAACCCCCGAATAATGAATAAGAATTAAATTAATTAAAAAAAATAACAATATAAAAAATAACCATGAATGACACATACAGAGTAAGTAAGTGGTATAAATATTGGTTGGTTGGTTATTCCTGAGAGTTATATTGTATATTTTGGGGCTCTTCACGGCGTCTTGAAGAGTATTAATTATGCTCAGGGCCGGCTTGCAGACGCCTCGCGGCCGCTCACCATGTCACTGGGCCGGTCCAACTGTCCTCGCTGGCCGGCCGGACGACCGGGAAATCCCCCGATCGGCCCCACGGCCCGCCCCTGGCCGCACCTCCGTGCAATACACAAACGTTATGTTGTGTCGCAAAATACAGTAAGACAATTGATCAAGTTGCTTGATCCTGAGGGTGTGGAGCAAAGGCGTGCCCGGCGTCTGAGGCGCAGGCAATATTACAGCAAAGGTCCGAATGCACTCTGGCATAAAGATATGGATTGGTACAATAAACTAAAGCCATATGGCATTGCGATCAGTGGTTGCATTGACGGTTTTAGTCGCTATATTGTTTGGATGGAGGCCTACACCACAAACCATGACCCAAGGGTTATTGCCGACCACCTCGTGTCATCCGCTGCACGCTTGGGAGGATTCTCAACATTTTGAGTTTAATGTCGACATGTTGACTTTAAAGTCGACGTGTCGACTTTAATCTCGTTACGGCAAAAATATTTTTTTTCTTAATGTGTGGCCCTAATACTCTGTCGTGGTTTACTCATGATATATGTTAAATGACAAATACAAAAGTTTGTTTTAAAAGAAACAAAATTGCCCCATGAGTGATTCATATCTCTTTTACGGCAAAAGGCTCACAAACATCATCATTCAATGATGGCACAAAAGTGAAAAACAGTGGCCCAACATTAAGTGCAACAACTAGCATCATATTCAGTGCATTTGTAGTAGTTGTAGTGGCGACTTAAGTTGAAATATTCCATGACTGACGATAGTTTCTAAGCAAACTAGACACAAGGGTTTGCCTTAGAATTCTATGAAACAGATACTCTGCTCCCCATCTTGACTGAAAGGTGGGGTTTTCTTGATCAAGTTTTCTTTGATTTTTGCACTGCTCATGACCGTGGCTCTCCGCCTTTATTCCTCGCTGATGGGGAAGGCCCCGAGATTGTTTGCATAGGAAGCGTCCTCTATCAGTGAACAGTATAATAACAATGACTAACTGCTCACTCTGCAATGCCCCCAATATCGGTGCTCCTCACAGTACCACAGGAAGGAATGAATGAGGCTGCCTTCGAGCGTAAGAAGGCCAAGTACTCAGACCTGGCTGCTGAGTACTGGGAGGCTGGCTGGAAGGCTACCATCTACCCAGTGGAGGTTGGATGATGAGGGTTTCTGGGGTCTTCAACCATACGCCTCTTGAGGGATGCAGGAGTGACCGGATGGAGGCTAAAGAGGGCAACAAAGGACCTGGCAGAGGAGGCTGAGAAAGGGAAATTTTGGCTCTGGATGAGGAGGAACAGCAGCAGGGGAAAACAACTATCAGCTGCAGTGCAGGGGATGACAGGGAGATGTCCCAGTCACTGCTCCGTCACCAGGAGACGTTCCAGAATTAAAGGAGCGAAACGTTAGTGAATGGTGGTGATCTGGCTGATGACCCTGCAGCTGACCCATGGGCACTGGAGGAGGTGTGACTGGCAGCAATGCCCAGCAGGCAATAACATCTTCCTGTACATTTACAGTTGCAGTTAAAATAGGGTGACAGATTTCCTGAAACTAAAATCAGGCCACTTTCCATATGACAGTAGTCCATGTGCAGCTAGTGGGAATTTCTTTACACAAAGTTGTCCTGAGGGCAGATACGTTTTTGATTGGTTCAATCTGACAACCAATCCGAAAACAGGAGAGAATTGTGGAGGCGGGGCTGCCGAATTTCAAACTGAACAACGGAACGAGCCACCATTTGAATCCACCGTCATTAAATTTGGAGCAAGGCGAGCAATCTTTGGTGAAACTGAGCATAGTATATGCAGCTATGTGTGATTACATGTGTGCTAGCTTAAATGTGTGATACATGGTGCATAGTATGAGCAGCTATGTGTGATCACATATTTTCTGTGAAATGGGGAATAGTATGTGCAGCTATGTGTGATGACATGTGTAAAATTCCCCTGCCCTCAGGGCTGAGTGGCCTAAATCATTATTTGTCTGGGGGCAGTTTAGTCCCTTCTGGTCCCAGGGCTGAAGTAACATTCTCCTGTCCTCAGAGCTGAGTGGCCCATATCATTATTTGTCTGGGGGCAGTTTAGTCTCTCCTGGTCCCAGGGCTGAGTGACCCAAATCATTATTTCTCTGGGGGCAGTTTAGTCTCTTCTGGGCCCAGGGCTGAAGTAACATTATCCTGCCCTTAGGGCTGAGAGGCCTAAATCCTTATTTGTCTGGGGGCAGACAAACATTTTAATACATTAACTTTAAAAAGACAGATTTGCCATTGAAATGCATCATTAAGATTCCTCTCAACATTTTTCCAAATTTAATTATGCTATTGTATTTTTGCAGAGGAATGTGTTACGCTGGCTGATGATATCGGCTACATGGCGTGCAAATTCCTCCCAGTCAGCCGAATCGCCAAGGAATGTTTAGAGGGGGAGAATGTGGAAAAAAATGAAGCTATGCTTGAGGCTGATAATTGCAGGAACCAGATCAGATCAGATATGAGGTTTGTGTACCAAGAAAGGATGAGGCAACTTTCCTAGTGCACACAAGCAATGCACTGTATTGTAATCCTCACAAATTCCTTCTCTCCCTCTTTTCATTCTTCTTTCGGCTCACATTTTAAACCATCTCATGTACTCCCCTCAGATACATGTTGAAAATATAGCTTAAATGCTAATTATATGATCACTCTATGTGGTTTTCTCTGCTTTACTTAACCTCTTAGACTGGAAAAAAGCTTTATAATTCACAAGGCTCCACTCTTTATCACAATTCCCCCCTAACATACTATAACATTTAATATACATTTCCAGGAGGACTCTGGAGCACCTCTTCAAGAAGATGAAGGCTAACTGGGCCGAATTTAACCTTGCCACTCATGGCCTTGGCCCATATGTGCTCAACGTGTGTGCTCATCGACTCATGTCTGGCCGAGAAATTGAAGTTGCTCAAAATTGATAAATGAAGTGAGATGTATTGTACACATTTAGAATTATGTTCATTAATTCAGTCTGTTTATTAGATTTAATCATATTCTTTGTATCATTCTTTCACTGGAAAGACCACCACTGGTTCTTATCAATAACCCAGGACTGGTTTATATAAATCGTTTCGTTTGAGTGAAGTCTGCTGTGTGTTCTTCCTCTTTTTAGTTGGAAGTTCTCATGATTTGACACTTTGTCCATTGTGGCTATTTGCTATACACGTGCATTAAGTTTGAGTTGTATGACTGACAATACAAATTCTCCCATGAAGACTCATTCACAGATAGACGCGAATAAAGATTTATTTTGAATGATAACACAAGAGAGAATATTTTGCATAAGTCTTTGGTGTAAGCCACGTCACGGATCCAGGACAACGTGTGGAATCGGCATATCAACTAGCAGGGGCGGAGCCTTTCCCTGGACAGGTAGACTGCAGCAGACCTGGTGGTGGTGGGGTGTAAGGGGGAACATCGAACAAAATACCTAAGCAGTAAGAAACATGTGTTAGATTACTCTTTATAAAACAGGTGTAGGCAGGTGATTGGTAAACTGGCGTGGGTGAGTTTGAGTCCTCCTTGTAGAACTTGCACTAAAGCTTACATTACTTCCATCCACTTTCTGTGAGGTCATCCATGTAACTGCAGTATACTGTAGATGAAAAAAAAAGATTACATATACAAGATACAAGGGTATGAAATACTAGAACAGAACCATGATACTGAAGTAAAATAAAAGGCAAAGACAAAAGATAAAAACATGCATTTCTCCTGAAGCAGTAAATTGGATACTTATGACTATATGACTTTGATACTTACATATCTGAGGCAAAACTTAAATGGAGGAAATGATACTGCCCTCAAACTAATTCTAAGACAGGGCAGGGTAGCCTGAGACCAGGGCAGATATGTGAGGCCTGAGGAAAAATCTAGAAATATCTTTCCGCCCTTAAGGTACGGCCACACCAAAAGCGTTACCCGCGTATCACGCGTATAAAATCGGCAATTTTTCCATAGGGAACCATTGGTTTACGCGCGTATGAGACGCGTACACGCGTTACACGCGTATAAGCAACATTTTACTCGCGTTAGGCGCGTATGAGGCGCGTATATATACGCGCGTATATACGCGCGTACATATACGCGCGTACGAGGAGTTCAAAAAATTGAACTTTTTACGCGCGTACGCGCCGCAATAGCCAATCAGCGTTGAGCTTGACCCGACGTCACTGGCAGAGAGACGGAGAGGACAGAACCGCAATGGAGGACGAAAACCTCATCATCGCAGTGTGCAGCCATCCTGTCCTGTACAACACCAGGATTGTAGGATTGTATTGTTATAGAAAGAGGATTGTATTGTTATAGAAAGAGAGGGCGTGGGTCGGACGTGGCCGAGAGAAAACTGGCTGTCCTGGTAAGATCAGTGAATGTTTCAGCAAAAAGAAAAATGGCGGGGGGGGGGGGGAGTTTTGGGCGGTCTCATCTACGCGCGTTACGCGCGTATCTGACCATTTTTGACACAAAATGGTCAAGCAACATTTTAGCTGCGTTACGCGCGTACATGGTACGCGAGGTACACGCTTGGTGTGTTCGCGGCATTAGACCAGGAGACATTCACCTGCCCTCTGACAACATCAGCCTGGAACAAATGTAGCCAAGAGACTAAACTGCCCACAGACAATAATGATTCAGGCTACTCTGCCCTGGGGGCAGGGGAATGTTACTTAAGCCCTGGGACCAGAAGAGACTAAACTGCCCCCAGACAAATAATGATTTAGGCCACTCAGCCCTGAGGGCAGGAGAATGTTACTTCAGCCCTGGGACCAAAAGAGACTAAACTGCCCCCAGACAAATTATGATAAGGGTTAGGGTTAGCCCAGGGTTACCCTTACCCTAAATAACCATTTTTTTCAATATAAGTACAGTAAAGCTTAATTAGCATGACTAGCAGTCTAGCTATCTTAACATGTATCACACATTTAAGCTAGCACACATGCAATCACACATAGCTGCACATACTATGCTTCATTTCACAGAAAATGTGCTCAGCTATCTTAACATGTATCACACACATTTAAGCTAGCACATACTGTATGTTGTTGCAGCCATTTTGCTGCTTTTTACTTTCAGCAGAATTTATGTTTTATTTTTGAAGTATGAAAAGTTTCGGTATGATGAAATGATTTTGTATTATTATCTTATTCGAATTTTGTATAATATTTCAAGTTTGTAAATGTCATGGCTGACATCACAGGTCAAAGGTCATAAAGTAAAGGGGTTGGCTAAATATTTTGTTGTTGGCCGATGGATGAGGGTAGCATAGTTAAATACTATGCTACCCTCTACTACTACCCTCTAAATACTAATGTTTTGACCCCTACTGTCGGTATAACTTATTTGTTTGATATCTTTTTCATTAAGATTACATTATTTACCTTATTTACAACTGCCTTGGATTTCTTTTGCTACTGGATAAGATCCAAGAACCTTAGATCAAAATGGACAACACACGTAATCACACATAGCTGCACATATGCTCCATTTCACAGAAAATATGTAATCACACATAGCTGCACATACTATGCTCGATTTCACAGAAAATGTGCTCAGCTATCTTAATATGTATCACACATTTAAGCTAGCACACATGCAATCACACATAGCTGCACATCCCACATAGCTGAACATACTATGCTCCATTTCACAGAAAAATGCTCACCTTGCTCCAAACTTAATGAGTGAGTGGATTCAAATGGTGGCTCGTTCCGTTGTTGAGTTTGAAATTCGGCGGCCCCGCCTCCACATTTCTCTCCTGTCTTGCAATTGGTTGTCAGAATGAACCAATCAAAAACGTTTCTCCCCTCAGGACAACTGAGTTAAGAAAATTCCAACGAGCCATGTGCATGTGAGATCACAGACACAGATATTAGGCTCAATTTCAACACGTAGGCCTATAACCAGTGGCGGCTGGTGATTAAATTTGTGGGTGGGGCGCAGTCAGGGATCGGGGGTCTGGGGGATCTCCCTCCGAAAAATTTGATTTAGTAGATGTGATTTGCTGTATTCTGTTGCAATTTGGGGATGGCCACTACCTAAAAATTTGATTTGATTCATAGTCTACATCCTTACTTGCAGAGCCTGGACAAGCTTACACTGCATATATAGACCTACTTTATGGCCATTCCACCAGCCATTGCCATTTGTCCTATGAGCTTTATTCTGATATTGAGGCAAGTCATAATCACTGTCCTATAGGACTGCTCCTCACAACAAAGCAAAAAAAAAAAAAGTATATATATATTGTGTGTATATATATATATATAATATATATATATATATATATATATATATATATATATATATAGGCCTAAAAACAACATATACACACATATATATATATACACACATATATATATACATATATATACATAATATATATATATATATACACACACACACACACACACACACACACACACACACACACACACACACACACACACACACACACACACACACACACACACACACACACACACACACACATATATATAATATATTATATTGTTTTTATGCCTATTGTGGCATCCCGGGCCCAGGAATTTCTCGGTTGTACAGGGAATCACCACACTTTATGGCTGGTTCAAAGCCCGGGAGGGCATTTAATCGGGACAAGACAACAAACCCCCGTGGGGGCAACGAGAAATAATACGCCTTTATTTGGGGGGGGGGGTGGGAAGAGAGAGAGAGAGAGAGAGAGAGAGAGAGAGAGAGAGAGAGAGAGAGCGAGAGCGAGAGCGAGAGAGAGAGAGAGAGATTCTTGCTGTTTAATAGATCTACGTTTTTTAGTTTAATAGTGCGGACCATGCCGCCAAGAAGACAGGTATAACACTGGCATTTTCGCCAGTGTAAAAACGACTTGTGTGTCTGCAAAGTGTCTCTCCTTACATTCACACAACAGGCCCTATTTTAACGGTCTGCAACGTAAGTTTGAAACGCGAAATGCAAGTAGCTTTGTTGGTGGATCGCTTTTGCTATTATAACGGCGGATAAATGGCCTGCGCCTCGACGCAAATTTAATGGGTTTGTCTGTATTCCCAAGGATGTGTTTTGGACGTAACATGCAATAAACCAATGAGAGTTCCATCTTCCATCTCCTTTAAGAGCCATGAGCGCATTTGAACCTGACGAGTTGATATTTTGACAGCTCGTTTGCAGCCTCCGCTGAGACAGATAATGACCACATAAATTTCAAACTTCAAATGGCCAAATAATAGGCCTAATTCAAACATGGAATAGCATTTTATTCTATAAATTCAGAAACACTGAGTCGGCATGTAAATTTCGGCAAAGAGAACTTAACACATTGCCCATGATATGCGATTCGGAGGCCGCAACTTTGAGTCTATTAATGATCAATAAATTAAAAAAACATAGTCTGTAACCAGCATCGTATACATTATCGTTATCGACTTGTGTTCATAATATGTCCCACCGTTAATATACATTGCCATGGACTGTTTTATGCGTTTCGTGTTTCGTATGTGTGTGTTTAAAGACATTGTGCACACATATAGTTGAACTGCGCGCTAAACATCACCCAAATTCATTCATTATTTTAATTATTATTTTTTTAAATTTATTCTTTTCAATCAATCCTAAAGGTTATGGGTTTGTACACGATGTCTGTGTCATGAAAATATGTGTTTGCTGTGCTGTGTTTGCAGATGCATTGTTTTAAAAGTACAACTTCTTGCTGCATCAGCTGTTCTTTCCCAAATAATTTAAACAAAATTATCATTTACCCTAAAGCAAGATTTTGTTTTTGAAGGCTGGGATATGCTCAAGTTTATTATTGTTATTAGTATCATTTGAATGCATGGCATATTACTATAGTGTTCATTCATGCAGCCCCTATGAATTTAATTTTTTCCACAATCCACATCATCGTCATAATATTTCAATTAGGCTAATCGTTTGAACTGCGTGTGGGTCTGTCCGTTCTGTCCGCTTTGTGGCCTTCGTTGAAAGGATAGAAATGTTCAACTTTTCGGGAAGCGACGGATCCTTCAGCCAATCAGATTGCAGTTATGCAAATACACTACTGTGTCACTACTTGGACTCCAATGTACAATGAAATCGCCTTTGTGATAGAACCCGGGGAAACACGTCGATATGTCGAAAAATGTGGAAATCAATCACCCAAATCTGTTTGACCAGTCTGTGTACACCTACAGGGACAACACTGTCCTTGCCACTACTGTATCCATTTTGTTATACAACAAGGAGGAAGAAGCCGCCTTAAGCGGAGAGCGATTTGATTGCCTGCAGGTTGCGTCTAGAAAGACTACTCCCCAATACTCCAGACAAGCCCTCGGTCACCCGTCGATGGCCGCATGTATTGTGAATGTAAGGTCTGTGTGTGCTCGTGCTATTGGGTGAACGAGTGACAGTGCGGCCATATTACAAACAGAGAGATTTGTATTTGGATATCTATATGGACATATATATAAGAGAAATACAAGTTCTGACCAGTGATTGGTTGATCAGACAGGGAGGAACATGTGACCAAAGTTTGGTCAGGACCACTTGCATATTATTATCTAATTGTTTTTTGGAATTCATTTCAAACCACATCATTAATCAGGCATAGAGCAATGTCCGTATTTTACTTAGTTTGCCTTGCACGCAAGCATTAAAAAAGCATTGCTGCAAAAAAGTTCCATCTCTGAAACAAGCAATCAATTATGTTTGGAATTTGTACCAAAACGACTATGTATCATCAAAATTCCTACTATTTCTTCTTGCTCATATATGGTTGAACTGCATTTTAAGGGCTAACCGTCATCACACACAGCAGTTTGGTACAGGAAGATATCCAATGTTCTTTATCTATTGACAGGATAGGGGCTGTGCTTAGAGATGAGTATTATGTGGTGAGCATACAGAGGCTTTAGTTATAATTCACCACCGCTGTCAGGTTCGGCCATACGCAGCCTTTAAGACGTCTCGGTGTGGTGACTCGTGAGAACGGAAGTTGTGTGTTGTGCATTCATTGCTTTGGTAGTGGATTTAAGCTCCAGTAAGAGCATCTCTGGCTCTCGCTGTAACCAATCCACCGCCTTCCTCTTGTTAATGAACCCCCGCCTCAAACGTTTCTTTAAGATCTGGGAACCCTTCTTAGAGAACCGCTGACAACCTCTCCCGAAAGGTCAATGTCTCTCAAAATGGAAGCAACGTGTACCTAGCCTTTTGTAAAATAGACACATTTTGAAATGCCCTTTATCGCCTCATATGACGACGTGGGCTGTTCATGAATCAAAAACTTAGCTAGACAGTCATGCGTGTTTTGACTATGTATCTATGTGTTTCAATCCAGCTGTTTTCAGTGCAAATTGAAATGTGTATCAATTTATTATTTTCTATTTTTTTTTTAATTCCTTGTCACAGGCCGACCATGCCGGTTGTGGCAATGAGGGGAGACGTATACAATTGACTGAGTTTGTTAACGTAAAGGTTTATTATAACCAAGTGAATATAACATAACATAAGGTATGGCGTGTGTGTTCAATCCAGTCAGTGATGTAAGCGGGTGTGTACCGTGCCAACCCGGCCGTTGCCAATTAAGGAGATGAAGAGCACCTGAGGAACCGGTGGAGAAGCAGCTTAAATAGCCTGCTTCTCCACTCATTCGGGGCTCTCTCAGCCACGTGGTACGTGCCGGGAGGAAGCCGATAGTCGCGGGAGAAGCCGGGAGCGGGAGAAGCCGGGAGCGGGAGCGGGAGCGGGAGCCACGCCAACCTCACCGACGGACCGGACCGGACTGGACCCGGAGACCCCTCACCCTTTTTGCCCCAGTATGGAAGAAACCTGAGTTACTGTACTCTGAGATTGTACCCCTTTCTTTTGTTAGCTGCAATAAAACCGTTGCACCACAACTGTGCTTGAGCGTTTGTTTCGGGATTCGCAGCCGCCGCCGACCGACGTAAAAGTGTATGGGTGTAGTGTTGTAAGGTGTAAACAAACCTAGCAAACAACTAGACCAAAGAAACAAACAAAAAGTGGTGCCTCCCAAAGGAGAACTACCTTGACACTGGGCTCACTGGTCTACTTAAATAATCCCAGCTCAGGTGTTGTCAATGAGCTCGTTAGGCTCCCCTCATTAGGGTCGTGACAATACCATGAGGGGAAAATGTGTCTACACTTGAGGGTGTTGTATGAGTTGGTGTATTGATAAAAGGTACTCGTGACTATTTACAATGGGAACAGATTCAGCGAAGAAATTCAAATGAATGACAACATACAGAAACCCTCCGACTTCAACGTGACTGTCAATCACCCTGTGCAAATATGCGCAGGATGCTTTGACCTGAACTCTAACAGAAGCACATCGCTCAAATATAGCTCTAGTTTCGATAACCATTTTACGCAGGGCCGTTTACATCACTTTTTAAAACATGGACTTCACCAAACACGTCCCTGCACCAGCTTTTAGAAGAACCTCCAGTAAATGGGTCCAGGACAGACAGGCTACCATGAGGTGGGCTTCTATGCTAATTGGGAGGGGTACACTTAAGCTAGGGCAGCTGGTAGATGAAGCAGGGCCTGCTGTGGACAACTTGGAGGCAGTGGGTGGTCGTCTGGGCCTGGCGTTGATTACATAAAGGCCCTGCTGAATCAGCCCTGCTCAGAGACTACAGCAGTGGTTCTATAAGACTAGGGTACATCAGCATGGTTCCTGAGCTGGAGAGCTCCACAGGGCCACTACTGCACGCCAGGAGGAAGATAATTCGTAACTTCATGTTTTGAAATATCTCTCTCAGATGCTTCTTGTGAACGTAATTTATTCATATTTCGTGGTGGTTAAATTGGGATTTGCCATGTGTGGGGGTCTCTCCCTAGGGGAGTCCAGGGATATCCCCCCAGAGAAAATGGCACTTTCTGGAGAAGTTTGTGCACAGAAATTGAGAAATCAAGTCTTACATGATATGTGCACTGCAAGGTTAAGAGCCTATACTTTGCATCATTACATGCAAACATTACGTGATTACACATTGTATTACCGTGTTATGAAGATAAAACAAGTGACACATACAATGTGCCAAATATAGTAGTGCACATGTTGTGAAAAAGGTCGAGGAAAGAGAGGTGCTTCATCAGTAAATAGAGAATAGACAGTGCAGCATTGACACTAGCAACAGTTGGGAAGAGTTGGGTTTGTGGTGACAAGGAAATGTCCACTTCACACAAACTTCCTTCTCTCATTCTCTCTCTTTACTACTACTACTACTACTACTACTACAAAAAACACACACACACGCACACGCACACACAAAGGAAAACAACCTGTCCAACACATATTGTCTAAACAGGACTCAAACTCTTCAAAGCTGCAAGCCTGGCAACCAAGTATGTAGTTTTGGTTACTAGCTCCAGTGATCGCCTTATTACAAACTGCCTATTATTAAGATATACAAATTATGATAACACTGGTTAGTTTTAAATTCAACACTGCAATTTATTTGTGTTTTAACTTTGGATTTTACATTTGATACACATTCTTAAAAACAGTACACGGTACACATATCTATAACTCAAAACTCATCTAAAACTTCATTACTTCCCATAATGGCTGGTATGCAAACACCTCAGTATTAATCTTGCTTTTCTTACAGGCCTGGTGCTCTGCAGATCTCCTCCTAGCTACCCACTTTCTAACAAATGTAGTGGGGTCCCTGGACGCCAATAGAGGGTCGTCAATGTTAACAAACATTAGAGAGGACACATTTAAAGGTACGTAAAGGTGATACATTTTTTGTGCATTCCAGAAAAAACCTCTCTCTCACATTCTGCACTGCTTACAGCAGCTGTTTCAACAGCATGTCTTAGTGTTAGAAGTGGTGTAGTCATGGGTTGACTGGGGTCACTTTCGAAATCTCTAAAGCTTGCCTCCATGCCAGCTTTTTTTTTTGGACAAAAAACGAGCAGGTTTATGTGCCGGGGCTAAGCCCCGGAGAGCCCCGCCCCAATTTAACCACTGCATATTTCTATACGTATCCATAGTATTTTTAAATATAGTATTTTTATAAATAGTATTTTTCTGAATAAGACTGTGGCTACAACTCTCTCGCTCTGTCTCTTCTCTTTTTCATATTGTGGTATGTGTGTTGTGAGTATACATCAGCATACCCTCGAGTGCACCACGGCAGTAACTGCACCCTCACAAGACCCTCAAAGTGTCAGTGTTGTTTTTTTACAGCCTTACAAGGGTTTTATTTTATTCTGATGACATCACATGCAGGCAAGGCACGGAGACGACCACAGCTTGCACAGGTGTGTGTTGTCATGAACTTCCTGCGCCTATCGCCTCACCGCGGAATCACAGGCCAAACCTTAGATGAAATAAAAAATAGGGGCTGCCGTAAACAAGGAATGGCGATTGGCATCAGTCCAAAGGAACAACCAAGTGTGCGGATTAAATATGTTTAAGATACAGCCGATGGATTGCAGGTACGTTTTTTGGTATTCTCACTCTCTCTCAGCTGGGAAGGTTATTAAATTTCAGAAGATTTTTTTGTTATATTAGTCAAATTCTCTTTTAAATATACTGTATGTGCCGGTTCTATGGCAGGAATAGACATGTCCATTGCCCAAATGAAATGGCCCGTCTGTCTGCCTACCCTTGCACTCTTTGCACCTGACCAGAGTCTTCCACAAGGTGTGCCAGATCTATCGCTAAAGCTAGCGAGCTGGGCCTGTGTTTTGGGGGTAGTGGTGTTCGAGCGAGAGATTTTTCCAGTGGATACTTCCAAATTCTTCCTTCCTCTGGCTGGTTTTCCAAATTGCCTACCTCAGCTATATATATGTTTCTCTCTCCCTCTTTCATCCCTCACTTTTCTGTAGGCCTGAGTCACTCCTGTGATCACTGCTCGAGTCTTGCGTTTGATCTCTTCCTCATCTTTCCACCATTCTCTCCTCTTTCTGCTTCATTACCCCCATCTATTACCTCCTACTCATTCCTTCCTCTCACCTCTCATCTATTGCTTAAATTAGGATCCCCTCTGCTTTCCATCTTATTCTTTCTGTCATAATTAGTCTTCTCTCTCCTAATTAGGGTTTTTGTTCCACTACGTTTGATGCTATCCAGCTCAGTTAACTCCACATTAACACACACCAGACGCAACAGACACATGCATGTATTTCCACTAGGCCCAGGGCTGTATAATTATCAGTTAATTATTATTATTCCATTGTGCAGAGATGATACCAACTGTCTTTGTACAAGTCACACTGTATTTGTGTATGTGGGCAAGTTTGTCTGAGTTTGTTTGTGTCAATTTCCGTACTCAATTTCAGTCTCTTGTGTGAGTATGTATAAACAAGCATGCAAATACACATTTTCTAGAGTGTGTGTGCGCGTGTGTGTGTTATATGATGGTCACATCATGGACAGGAAAGCTATGTCACTTAGGACCAAAGTTAGTCGCCACTGGCGACCACTAGAATAGAGGACTCTGAAAGGTCAGCCAGAAGCTAACCTGCTTCTGGAAAACCCTTTGCCTCCCGGGCAAAGACATGGGCCCTTCCCTCCCTCTCAGGACCTGATGAACTGACCTATCAAGCTGGAGTCTCCAGGAGGGAGAGGCTTTTCTTACGGTATCGTAAAGAAAGAAAGATATGGGAGCAGCTGGCCGGTGAACATGTTCATTTTAATGTTGGAAAGTTCTGAAAATGAATTTTATATATAGGCTTATATATATATATATGGCGTATATATATATATATTATATATATTATATATATATATATATATATATATTATATATATATATATATATATATATGTGTGTGTGTGTGTGTGGTGTGTGTGTGTGTTGTGTGTGTGTGTTGTGTGTGTGGGGTGACAGTAGCTCAGTAAAGGTAACACAGAAAGGTTGCTAGTTCGATCCTCGGCTCCTCCAAGCTCCAATTTCGAGGTGACCCTGAACCGAAACTGGCGCACCCTATGCGAACTGGACAAGCTGGCTGTCCGCCCCTGCGTGGTTGACTCGGCCGTCGGTGTGTGAATGTTGTGAATGAGATGGTTGTAAGTCGCTTTGATAACAGCCGTCAGCAAAAATCTTGAAAAATAAATGTAATATGTAAATTGTTAATATATATATTCGAAATGGGGGTTATGCTATGATTTTATATTACCTTCGTATCTCTGTGTGAAACACGAGAAGAGAGGATTGTGGTAAGGAATCTGAAGGCCTTTGAGGACGTTAACATGTATTGTTGTTGTATCTAGTATGTATGGTTGTGTTTAACATGTACAAATAAGCAATCTGTGACAACAGACTATTTCTTTGGGTTTAATCCATCATCATGGGCGATCACTCGAGTCAAGTATATGGTCCTCCTGGATATCCTTCTTGGGTCGCTGATGGCTTAAAGGCCCAATTAATTGGAGCCACATACTCTATGCAGTGTGGGCATGGGTGTGAGGGGCCAGGGTCAGGGATGGGGGGCCTGTTTTGTGGAGAACATCTCCTTCCTTTGCTGCTGCTTGAGTTTGGCAGCCTGTCAGAGGTCCTCATGGAAAGTGGCACCTTCGTTCAGGCAGTTTCTCCAGGTGGATCTGTGTAGTGCAGTGTACTCCCAATTTGAACTGTTAATGTGGAATTTTTTGAGGTTTGTCCTAATGTTGTCCATGTAATGCTTTTTCTGGCCCCCAGGTGCACGGTGGCCTATTGAAAGGTGGGAGTAGAGTACCTCCTTTGGGAGACGAGTATCAGGCATCCGTATGACGTGGCCTGTTCCATCGCAG
>OLKM01002618.1:46794-61338 GCA_900291075.1 Melanogrammus aeglefinus | reverse complement strand
ACAATTTGATGTGTGTATGTTGTTCTAAGATCACTGCTGGGGATTGTGTTGGGTTTTAACATGGCTACAGTAACGTTGTGTTTCTAAAATATCACCCTGGGACACGTCTGTGTGTATGCTGTATGTGCGTACCGTGTCTGTGTTGCACTTGTGGTGTGTGTGTGTGGTGTTGTCGTATGGAGCGCTCGCTGCCTGTGCCAACGCAGCACGTGGCGAACCCGTGCGCGACATTTCCAAGACAGACGCGTTGGGCGAGAAGAGCGCATGAACAGATGGAACGCCCCGGTCAGCTCACGTCACCTAGGCAACGGGAACATTCCATGATATCAGCCGCCAAGCCACCAGTTGCCGGCCTAATGAGAGAGCCGATCCCTTTTCGGCGCGGTACCACCCGCCCCCCCCCGCCCCCTCCCTCCACTCCCTCCTCTCTATCACAAAAGAGCAAACGGAACTATGGGAAAATGTGTTCCTTTCTATTGGTGGAGATTTCTGGAATTTACATAGCATAGGGAGATGAATAAATACAGGAGACACGAAGAGACACATCAAAAGATACCGCGGTGTGTTTATGTAAAACTGTGGCCTGTGGGAAAAGCAGTCTAGACGGATTTACAGACAGACGATGCGAATCACACAAGATAAAGCAAAAAAAAAAAACAAAAAAAAAAAAAATGGAGAGGAGAGGAGTCAGAGATAAGTTGCCGGCGCTCCTTGGTCATTTGAGCAAGGCAACTTTATCGTGCACGGAGATAGAAAGCTCGACGTAGGAGTGTGGCAGAGAAGAATTGAGGAAAACATTCTGGAGGAGTTCAGTGAGAGAGGAGATTATAGCGAACGTGATTTTCAGGTTGTGTCTGTGCATGTGTGTGTGTGTGCTGTGTGTGTGTGTGTTGTGTGGTGTGTCGTGTGTGTGTGTGGTGTGTGTGTGTGTGTGTGTGTGTGTGTGTGTGTTGGTGTGTCGTTGGTGTAATCTGTATGGTGTGGTGTATGTTGTCTTGTGTGTGTGCGTGTGTGCTGTGTGTGTATTTGTGTCTGATGTATCGTGTGAAAGTGAAATAGAGTAGATTCCTGTGTGTGTTCTCTGTTAATGTCTCTGATGCTTCTGTTTCGCTGTGGGTGTTGGTGGTGTGGTGTGTGCAATATCTGGTGTTAGTTGTGGGTTTGTGTGTGTGTGGTGGTGTGTTGTGTGTGGTGTAGTTGTGTGTGTGTGTGTCGTGTGTGGTGTGTGTGGTGGGTGTGTGTGTGTTGTGTGTGGTGTGCGTGGTGAGAGTTGAATGTCTCTGTGAGAGAGAAGTGATGTATGGCCAGGAAATACAAAGGCTGCACCATTGTCCAACTGAAGAAAATATTGTGGTCATTGGTGATACGCTCCATCGAAATGAGAAGGTAATAATGGGGAACATTTTGTTAAGTTGATGCATGGTCTGTTAATTCAGGGAATGTCGCGGTAATGTAAGCACAATTATTACTACCTATGTGGAACAAATGTAAACGAATTTATCTACTATATATATATATATATATCTATCTAATTATATTATTTAAGAACTCCTTTGTACTCGACTAACCGGCATATATAATGCTGCTACTTCTACCTATTGTTACTACTTATGTAATGCCTTATTGCTTGTGAAATGAACTAATTAAATGTCTTGATAGAATGGACTGTCGTACTCACATGCTGATCTCCCAAAGAGATGATATTTGAGAGCCGTCCTCAAAGAAATTCACATTATCTCGAAGCATTCGCTTGCCCGTCACGAGGGGCATTTTGGCGAGCTCTTATGCTCGGCTAATCCTTAGAGTGACCAAGATTGCAATCACAAGCACAGATCTGGGCGGCCATGGCTCCTCTCACTTGGGGTATGGTGAGGCAATATGTTTAAGTTTATATTCGAGCTATGGATAGTGCTGCTATGGTTTGACGATCTAGATCCGCTGCTTTAACTTCTGAATGACACGCTGGCTCAGGCGGGCTAGCTAACCACTAAAATTCAAGTACCTAGCTCGTGCTCGCAGTGGGCTAGTAGCTTTTACAGCTATAACTCATAACTTTGGAGATGATAGTAGGGATTAATACTATATTGATATTGTGAAGTTGCTAGGCTTTTTTAGTTTGCTGGCTGCTGTTGCGGGGTCTCCCTTATTGTTTCCCCAGGTCCTTGTTGCCCGGCGATGCGAAGGTATATGGGTCAGGTTATGGGTTATGGTGTTAGGGGTGAGGGAGTGGTTAACCCAACCTAACTCCTAACCTTAAATGGCCATTAGGGGAGAGCTATTTCTAACTAACAACAATCACAGGCGAATGAAGGAGTGAATAAAGTCGATAGCTGGTACTTGCCCTTACATCCTACGAATAAAAAGATTTGCTCTCGGCCTATGTTCCCAATCCCGGTCCGTACAGAGTGGCGGACCATAGGGCGTGGTGGACATAGGCCCGCTCCGCTTTGAAGGTCACAAGTCCAGCGTGATGGTACACTATCCAGCTCTGCCAGAGCCGCTGTGCTGACAGGCTACTGTGCTTCACTATCAGTTGGCTAGCTCAAGTTGTGAGCGTTTTCCTATGAGGCTATATGCTAGAGGTCTGGTAGTTTACAAAGTGGGCAACAAGACGTTTCTATGACAGTATATAATGTTCATCTAATCATAATTTGGTGTAGGTTTAAATTTTGGTTGTTGGTAGTCATTCTTCAGTTCATTGCTTTTTACTTACTTTGGTTGAATTTTGACGGGTGGTTGAATACCTTGACTTCTCATATGTATTGTTTCGACATGCCATTCAGATGAGTTGACAAGCACAGCTTGTAGTACTCCCATCCACTACTATGGCTCTGCTTAGGTAAGCTGAACTACTAACTTTTTTAAAGTCTGTATAAGTCGTTTACGGGCTGGTGGGGTTTAGGTTTCGAACTCCTTACCTTATGAGTCAATTGGTTACATTTGTTGTTGTCACGCATCGGAGTTAGCTTGTGTGGTTGTATGTTGTGTGATGTGTGGTTACTTGTTATGGTTTGTTGTTAACGTAGTTGGATGTAAAGCTTTTGTTAACATGTTTCAGAGCAGGACTCCCAGCAGGTTTTCCGATCAGTGCCTAATCTGTCGGCTGGTTGGCGGCAGCACTGCAGCACAGTCCTCTCATTGTACCACTGCGGATTAACCAATGTGTTTCTTTAATGATGAACATCCACCCGCGTTCAACAGACTCAACATTAGTCATGAATCCCATTAGCAACAAGTTGGCTATGCTAGGCAGCGAACCCAACCCCACCTGAGACAAATGACTTTGTCTCGTACACGCTGGCAAAGGAAAAACTGCAACGCAGGGCACTTTTACATAAATCTACTGTTAATCATTTTTCAATATTTAGCTCTTGTACAGGCCTTAACTGGGACGAACATGGTTTTTTAATACCTCCAAATCTATCTCAAAATTCATGTGAGAGCAGAGGGGGATATTTTAAAACGACAAAAAGTAAAACGAAGATTCTTGTTCCATTTTGGTCTTTGAAGGGCAGGAATGGATTTGTCAGAATAGTACGAAGGAAGCACACCACATAAACACACAAGAACCAGGCTTGTTGGGACATTTCCCTTTGAGACAGATCATTCCAGAGCACAAACACAGAAAACAAATCCAAACCTGTCCGTCCAAACAATCATTCTAATTAACCAAATATTTCTGATTTCCCAGTTCTGATCATGGCCAAAAGACAAATTTATAACCAACCAAGGTGCAGAAGAAGTGAGTTGAATTGAGAAGAACTGCAGTTTGGGATTTTATAAGTGAATACAACAATAAAGATTACATTAGTTAAATGGAATTTTTTCCAATGCCCACAGTCTCCTCAGAGTTCCAATAAGACAATATGACATTGTTAACAATCGGAAGAGATAGCTATAGTGCATAACATACTCCATAAGTTTAAAATTTGTAAGCACTTCCACAACAACTGATCAGGTTTCTTTTGTATATATTATATATAAACATTTTCCATTCTCAGGAAAGACAACTGCCTGACAAACGTGTTGTTTGAGCATTTCGGGTGAGTAATAAAACATAGTTCAGTGTGTCTTGCAGTCAAGCTTGTGTCCAGACAAACTAGGGACTCTTTGTGCTACATATTCCACAATATTTGATTATAAACACACAATTTGCAGCGATTTAACCCATCACTACAGGAGGCGTGTTAAAGGCGTATTTGCAGCCAAACTTTAAGGGCAAGGCCTACGCTAGAGAAAAGCCTTCTCCAACAACCCGTTTGAAAAGCAAAATTAAAAGAGAGCTCAAGAGTGAGAGAAAAAACAATAGAAACCATTCTGCATCAACACGCTGTTAACCAGCAGCAGCAGTTCAGGAATGACAGAAATTGGCAGTATTGCCAGTTCGAACAAGTAATAACAATATGAGAACTGCTACCCCCAAGTATGAGAGTAGTATTATTCCAGTATCAGTGTTACTACCAGTATGAGAGCACTATGCACTATGCAATTATGAGTCATATATATAGATAAAGGCTGGGATGATGTAGATATACTTGTGCACACGCACACGCACACACACACACACACACACACACAAAACATACACAAATACACACACACACACACACACACACACACGCTGAAACAGAAACACAGAGACATTAACAGAGACACGCACAGGAATACACACACCAAAATCACACATAGACAGATATACAGGTAAAGATACAGAATAATACACATTGACACAAACGCCCACACCCACTCCCCCCCCCACACACACACACACACGTCATGAATACAACTGACTGTATGTATGTCTGTTTTGGGACAACATTCTCTCAGTATGAGGAAAATGTCAGTTAAACAGTGATAACAATATCTTGAACCACATCTTCTTTCTCCTATTGTACTTACGAGACTTCATGAGTAAATATCTTTCTTTCTGGGGGGAGTTTCTATGAACTTCTACCTGGACAGGTACTATCCCAGGACAGGCTGAGCAGCAGTGGCTAAAAGGCAAACAGGGAGAGCCAGAGTGGAAAGTTAAGCCACTCCTTTAAAACGAAAAAAAAGAAAAGAAAAAAAAAAGGACTTTGTCCAGGGGACGCCGGCATCTGATTGGCTGTGGCTCCCACAGTGGTGAAACCTAATCTGCCTCACACTCCCGGGAGATTTCTACCTGTGTCAACTGTAAACCTGCTTACCTGAGTCCCAACAAGGTGAGCGGAAATTGCCATGGCAGAGGAGGGAGGAGCAAAGGGGGGAAAAAAAGTGATCAACGTAGGGAACTGCCCCGACCAGATCTGGGAGAACGTTGAAACGGCTTCCTGAAAAATTTAGAGGGGGGAGGGAGAAAAGTAGAGAGAGGCGACACAGTGAGACAATAGAGAGAGAAACGATATCTAAACTAAGACTACACAAGAGGCCATTTTTGTGTGGCATAGTTGGTATAGAAGTAATGAGTATTATTGTTAGCAATGCACCGGTTGTGTGGGCTGATTCATTTAGCACCTGACATTAAAACAAACAAAATCAGAGCAAAGACACATAAACAACATTAGCAATGTTCCACTCACGCTCGGAGAGGCACAGGAGGCTCATTGGAAGAGGAATATGCGAAGATATTTTCAGTCTTAGTTCCAATGGGCCCAACTACTCAGCCCTGGACTCTGAGTACACATGTACACACACACCCACACACACACACCCTGTAATCAGAATAAATGACAGCATGTTTGCAGAATGTTACAGTCAGTGTGCACAACACAACACACACAACCAGTGTTATGGCTCGTAAAGTAGAGATTAACATTTCCCTCGGTTGTGGTTCCCCTTCGTGTGCTTACAATAGCTGCATTGTTATTTAAGTGTGTGTGTGTGTGTGTGTGTGTGTGTGTGTGTGTGTGTGTGTGTGTGTGTGTGTGTGTGTGTGTTGTGTGTGTGTGTGTGTGTGTGTGTGTGTGTGTGTGTGTGTGTGTGTGTGTGTGTTGTGTGTGTGTGTGGTGTGTGTGTGTGTGTGTGTGTGTGTGGTGTTTTCCTCGTTGGCGACTGCCAGACAGGTGCGACGGAGCCAGAACAGACGTTTTCAACTGACTCACAGGGCGCCCCTGTGTCATGCTGCTCTGTGATGTGTGTGAAACAGTTTGTCACACACAATGAAAACAGAAAAAAAAAATCCTGTTTTACTTGTTTTTTTTAATGTTTATTCAAAAGGGTTTAATACAAATTGTGACATGTCTAATTTTATTTACTCGACTAAGATTGCAGTGCTTTCATTTTATACTTTGAAATACTGATACATTTTTTCGGGGGACGAGAGAAAATTTTCTAACAATAGTTTTTCCCCTCTATCGTCACTATCACTATTTTACCTCACGGCAGTATTTAACGGCATTCTCACCCTGCTTTACATTCACTACAGTGGCAAATACAAAAACAAACTTTGAGGAAAGTGACACAGAACCGAATAGAACGTCCCCAGAACAGTCAAAAACAAGAGGCAAAATTAAAAGAGGTGATATTATGCCCCAGGTGTGAGTGCGATTGACCATGCACTGGGAGACCTATCCAACATACATCTAGGTCACTCCCACTTTTGATGCTTGTAATGTCTAATCACACTCACACCTGGTGGCATTATATCACCACTTTAAGGGAAGTGATGAAAAGAAAAGAAAATTTCAAACAAGTTTCAAGGAGTCAGGGATATGTAGAGTTCGATCTGGACAGTTGTTACTTTTGAGGATCACATCCAAGAGACTGTTGGGCGTAGGTTTATGTGGATGCGTGGAGCTCTGTCTGAGAAAAGAGAAAGTGCCTTAGATTTGTATTTCAATGACAGGATTCTAAAAAAGTGATCAGCCATATGGTTCTTTTGGGAATTTTTTCATACAATTTACCGAAAATGTATCTGTCTATATCATGAGGAATATCGTTTCCGAGATTCCGAGATGTTGGAAATGTGGAATCCGGCAAATGTGTGTTTTTTGTATTCAAAATGGTTACATTTGTTGTTTTTATAAGTTGGGGATAGTACCAAGTGTGTATTTAAACAATGGGTAACGGTTAGTGAAAGACCACATTTTTATTTAAATACCCCTTTATCAAATAATCCTAACATGCTTCATGGTTTTACACCATGAATCTGCTTGCTCTGTGTGAGGAGGCTAATTGTTGCTCCCAGGTGTGCAGCCTCATCTAATTAATTAATTATCTAACGAGCTCCCCCTGATCCCTTAAACACTTGATATACATAAACGCCACATTGCTGCGATTAGTCAACGCGGCCGCAGTATTGGAGAGGCCACGATCTGGCCTTTGTTTTTGTTGATTTAAAGTGCTACAAGGTTAACATTTCAATAACTCCTAATTATTCATTGGTTTATGTTCTGGAGTAGAAAACGAAAAATAAAAAATAAAAAATATTTATATAAAATAAAAATATGATTGTATATATATATATATTATATATATATATATATATATATATATATATATATATATTATATATATATATTATATATATATAAAAAAGAAAAAAAATTGAAATTGGTTTAGAAATGTAAAACTTTATAGTGTTATTTATCTAGAAATACCGCAACTCCACCGTGGCGGTGGCGGCGGTGACTTTAGCCTACGACACAAAGGACAAAGCTGCGTCTATTTATGCCTAAATATGTCTATGCGCAAACAGACCTGTTTGTCATAGCTCCCTGTTCAGCTTTCAGCAGACGCTCCCAACACACTGATTGATTACCACCATTACACCAAACCAGTCTGATTGTGGATCTTCGAGTCATTATATTCAATAAAGTTTGATTGAAAAAAGTAAGCCCAACGATTGTGCTTCATTCGTTTCCCAGATACTGTCCTGCTAGCTTGGAAAATTAAACAATGTTGCTTTTGTGCACATTCAACCCCCCTTGTTAAACAGCCATCACCTTGTTCAACAGATTCTGAAATGTTTGAACTAGTTTTTGCGTTTTTCTTGATCTAATAAGGATCCTGTTGATTTTCGCCAGGTTGCAGAGCTAGCATAGCAGCTATTTTGTTGAGTGCTGAGTGGATGGGGCACATTTCGTCCAATCAGAGTGGATTAGCATTCTCAGGTTGCAGGATGAACACAATCTTGTCTCATTAAACCTGCTGCTAGCATTGTCTTGTTCAGAATAGACAATAAAAACAGAACAGACAGAACAAATTAGTCAAATTAATTACATGAAGATCGTTGACAACATGCTTGATATGGATTTAGACATTATCTTGTTATTATTCAGCATGTTATTATTCATCCAGTAACAGAGCAGGACTATATCCTTTCTATCAATATGAGCTGTGGCTGGTGTTATCAGTAAATATCAGCAAGCCTTTGATTCGTGGTTTAACTGTTATGCGTGGCCACATAGACTTTGTGATGCTGTCCAAAAAGTAAATGTTGACATTGGGATCCAACCCAAAATCAAACAACTCATTTTATTTCGTTTTTAAACAAAAAAAATGGGTGATTTCTTCTGCAGCACACAGGCAGCTGCATATACTTACTACAAATGACAAATAAAGGCTGAATACACATACTGAACATCCACAAAATACACAGACAGGTCACATACAGAAGGGATTACACAATGCCAACAAGTACTAAAAGCAAATGGAAGAAATACATTAATCACCTCGTATGACAATAAATGTAACTATAAAATGAGGCGGCGTGTGCGTGGGCGGATGAAATACAATGCTCAAATCATGTTAAAATGCTTTTGATTCATCCAACCAATCATCACTCCTAAATAAAAAGATTAGGAGGGCGACAAGCAGACTCTTCCATCAAGCACCTGATGAAAGAGCAGAGCTTAATGAGCCAACGTGATTAATAACCAGGGATACTTGGAAGTTCGAGGAAAATGTCAGCACTAAAAGGTATGGTTATTATAATATTGGAGGGCTGGAGAGTGAATAGTTTTGCCACAGCTAAGGTCTCAGATTGCAGTTCTGTGACCAGAAGGTCTGATTTTGTTCTCTGACTGGAGATTGCTGCTCTGTGACGAGAAAGTTAGATTGTTGTAAGCCTGCCGGGTCTGTGAGCTGAAGGTAAGCCTGTTGTTCTGTGTCTAGATGGGAGTTAATATTGGCCACTCTTCATGTCCATAGGGGAGGGGAAAGGTGAACTGAGTGCCACGTCTCTGCTTCCATCTCGGATAAGACTTGATTCTTTTACACTGTCATGCAGGTGGCCGCACATTCCCGTTCTCTTGCATTTTCACACACACACACACACACACACACACACACACACACACACACACACACACACACACACACACACACACACACACACACACACACACACACACACACACACACACAGACACACACACACACACACACACACACACACACACACACACACACACACACACACACACACACACACACACACACACACACACACACACACACACACAAATGCACTTTTCGTGCTGCCTCAAACTTTTGATGAGAAGTAAACTATTTCAAGACTTTCGTGGTGCTGGGGAACAATTTGAAATGAAATGCTGGTATTTCAACACAGTGATCTAAATTCACAGAATCCCATTCTTTCTTTCCCTCTCTGTCTCACTCTTTGCACAGATACTGTTCCCTGTCTTCTCTCAGCAGGGCCTGGGAGGAAGAGGCCTGTCAGGATGCTCTCCCCCCTACTCTGGACATCCATATTTCATGTGCACAATCGTCCTGTTTTAAACAGCATGAATATGGAAGACAGGAAGCGAGCTGCAGCGAGGTCATCATTACACACACGCACGCACGCACAAACACGCACACACACACACACACACACACACACACACACACACACACACACACACACACACACACACACACACACACACACACACACACACACACACAAACACGCATACACACATACAGAAATACATAACACACACACAGTGACATGCAAACAAACACACACACATACATAGAAATTAGAACACAGTCATGAACATACTCATGCACACACACACACACACACACACACACACACACACACACACACACACACACACACACACACACACACACACACACACACACACACACACACACACACACACACACACACACACACACACACACACACAAATACATACACACACATCAGAAGAAGCTTGAATGTGGTATTTAAAACAGAGTAGAACTAATGTACTCCTTTCCATATCTAAACTGAGGGATCCTCCTGTGTTTTCTTTCCCCTCCTCTCTTCCAGCTGGCTCTGAATATTGTTTTCCTCGCCCTTCTAAAGGGCTTATGGTGACAAAGGACTGTATAAATATACATGTCTTGTCTTGTCAATTTTAACTGTCAAATGTCAACAGCAGCAGCATTTGTGTCAGATCCGTTTTTAAATAAAGACAGGCTCCCACTATCGAGGGAGGAATTAATTTATCCGTTCAAGTTGGATGACAAGCGGGGTTCTTCTTTTACAGACTGGTGGAAGGGTGTGTATAATTGAGGATAATTTCTGGTTCAAGTTCCTTGTTTATCCTGCGTAGCTGTGATGAGATACTGGTTATTCTGAGAGCAGTTATGTTGGTTGTCTCATTAGCCTTGAACTGTTCCTGATGTCACCCGAGTCATTATTTGAGGAGTTGGAATTCCCCTTCATTCCTTTCTCAGCCCTTCAAAATTGGAATGCATAGAGAGCGAGCGAGAGAATGTTGAGCTCAAATTGAAAACACAGTCCTGGTCCTCTCAGCTTAACTGGGTCAAAATGATTGCTTGTTGGAAATTAGGGTTAGGGTCAGGGTTAAATTAACCAGAACCACCTTCTGGTGACAAACCCACCAGGGGTAACCTCCTAGCGTCACACTAACCAGGGCCACCTTATATTGTCAAACTAACCAGGGCCACCTTGTATTGTCAAACTAGTCAAACTAACCAGGGTCTATTCTTGTTTACCCTGTGTACCAATGTGATATAGAAAGTAATCTTGGAGGAACAAAGGTTGGTTTTTCATCCACACCTGTTGGTTGGTTTTTATTTGTTTATTGAAGTATTAGAAGTGATTAGGTTAAGGTATGAGGCCAGAGATGGCTAAGTTTAGGTTTTCGGTTAAAGATGGTTAAGTTTGGTTAAGTATGGTTAAGTATTAGGTCAGTTATGATAATTTAAATATTAGGTTAGAGACAGTTAAGTTTAAGGTGTTAGTTCACTGGTTAGCTGTAGGTATCAGGTTAGAGATTGTAATAGCTTGGTGCAGTTAAGTTACGGTGTGGTGTGGTTAAGGTAAGGGTTTAGCAAGGTAAAGTGCTGGTGAGATAAACATTATCCTCTGCTCATTGTTTGGGTCACGGCTCATTCAGAGGAGAGCAGGTCAAGTTGAAAAAAGTAGGGCACTCTGAAGTAACTTCCTCAGCACAGACCCATTAATTTGACAACCTAACGACATTGTTCGATAAGCCATTAGTCCCAAAATGCAAGAACCGCCATCGTCTGATAAACTGCTGTGTGTGTGTGTGTGTGTGTGTGTGTGTGTGTGTGTGTGTGTGTGTGTGTGTGTGTGTGTGTGTGTGTGTGTGTGTGTGTGTGTGTGTGTGTGTGTGTGTGTGTGTGTGTGTGTGTGTGTGTGTGTGTGTGTGTGTGTGTGTGTGTGTGTGTGTGTGCGTGTGTGTGCGTGCGTGTGTGCGTGCGTGCATGCGTGCGTACGTGCGTGCATGTGTGTGCTATATTGAAATGCATGAGATGGGTGATGCTGTGTGTTGTCCTATTTGTCAAATGTCACAGTGACGGTAGGCAGGACAGACGTGAAGCGAGACATTTACACAGTAGACACTGGAGCCAATACTAAAGATGAACAGAGAACACCACTGGGAGACGGGACAGGGAGGCAGACATATGAGCTGGAGAGAGAGAGTGACAGAGCGAGAGATGTAGAGGAAGATATATATACATATATATATTTATATATACAGTATATATATGCATATATGTGTGTGTAGAGAAAGGTATATATTGAGGGACAGAGAATGAATCAGAGACAGAGAAATACAGAGATATGTATCTCTATATATAGAGGGTAATACAGATAGTGAATTATAAAGAGAGATACAGAGGGACAGTTAGAAATGGAGAGAGAAATAATGAGATGAAGGGTGAAAGAGGGATCCATAAACAGAGGAGAGATAGAGAAAGAAGCAGAGTTACAGAGGGAGATAGAGAGATAATGACACATGAAGGAGCTTGAGGGATAAAGAGTGAGAGGGTACAGAGAGGTGGAGATATATAGAAGGAGAGACACACCACAGAGAGAACATGGGGAAAATATAGAAGGGAGGGAGAGAGGCGGGCTAAGGGTGAGGGGTTAGCGAGCGAGACAGGCAGAGAGACTGTGTGTGTGTGTGTGTTTCTAGGCTGCCCTCTGACTTTATATCTGTCTTCCAAGGAGGAGGAAGGGGTCCATGGCATCAGATGTAGATGAATTAAACTTACTCCGCAACTAGACGTTAAACACTGCTGTCCCACGCCACCATGCACAGAGTCATGTGTGCGTGTCCGTGGGCGGGTGTGGGTGCGCTGAGAGAGAGAGAGAGAGAGAGAGAGAGAGAGAGAGAGAGAGAGAGAGAGAGAGAGAGAGAGAGACAGGAGAGAGAGAGAGAGAGAGAGAGAGAGAGAGAGAGAGAGAGAGAGAGAGAGGAGAGAGAGAGAGAGAGAAAGAGAGAGCAGAGAGAGAGAGAGGAGAGAGAGAGAGAGAGAGAGAGAGAGAGAAAGAGAAAAGAAGAAGAGAGAAGGGAGAGAGAGAGAGGAGAAAGGAGAGAGAGGAGAGGAGAAGAGAGAGAGAGAGAGAGAGAGAGAGAAGCAGACTCATAGGAGGAGGAGATGGACAGAAATAAGAGAGAGAGTAGGAGACAGAGACAGAGACAGAGGAGAAAGGGGCAGATTACAGTGAAGTGGCTGGGAAACAGATTGAAAATCTTGCAGTAGGAAGAGAGAGACATGTGACGCAGCCGGACGTGCTGCCGGTTCATCGGCAGTTGAATGGAGGGTAGCATTTGCATATCCTCCCCAGAGAGAGTCGTGATGGCAGGGACCATCCCATGTATAATGTATGTATCAGGCACTTAAATGAACATACATGGTCCTGGAACATCCCAGGATGGACTTTATCTATGTGAGATAAGTCCGCTCCCCACGGGTGTGTGACCAATCTCCCCTCTCCAGTGTGACCAATCCCGCCGCAGCGCTAGGCTCAGGAGCACAAGTGCTCCCAGCATGCATCTGGGCCACCCCCCCAGAGCTCTGGAAGCACCTTGGATCCGTGGCGCCAAGATATTTCCCCGATGCTAACAAGGCGCTCAGCTGAGATGTTGATGCATCTCGGCCCGCCACTCCTGACCTCGTCAGGGTTAAGGTTAAGGTAAGGGTTAATGGGTTAGGGTGATGGTTAGGGTTAACCCTAACCTTTTAAATAATGTATAAATGAATACCGTATTTATTAAACATGAACACCATGAACCATCAGTAAACTGTAAACTAACAGTTAGTTAATTGTTTGGTTATGCTTATTAGTGCAATAACTAATGGCGATTAGTGGTTAATCAATGTACTTGTATGATAAAGGATTAATTTTTCTTGTCTGAGGATGAATAAAGAACTTTGGGATTTAGATTCCTGTGCAATCTCAGTTTTGCCGGAGAGCTGCACTGGGGTTTGTGACAGCCGGGTTCATCCAAGCATTCAAATAGAAGAAAGCCATGAAACGGTTTAGAATGCAGATAGGTGTGGTCATATAAGGACATTCTAATCAGGCTGCGCTGTGCTTTAGTGTCTCAGGTTCGTTTTACTTTAGTGTGGCCATTTTTGGAAAAAGGTGTACTCCCGCTTACATGGGTTTACTATGTCTACTTCCCAGAAGATGAGGATTTACCGACATGTAAACAGAGCCGCTGTGATGCCATCCATCAACCCCGTAATGCTGAAACCTCGGTCGGAAATGTGCTCCGACTCAACCACCGACACGCTCAGCACCCACAACAACAAACCATTTGAATCAACTTGTTTAAAAACGTCTTGGCAATTTGTCGCGCCGTGTGTACAGTGTGTTTATTTCCCCAGGTAATTTAAACCCCCCTAATTCCCCCGAGCCCACACACCCCAGCGTCTCCTTTGCCGGGCACAGCAGGAGACGAAGCTTGCCCTGAAAGCCGCGTCTTGTTTAGTGTTTATGAAAGCAGTGCCAGTTTTTTTTTTTCACTTTTGTTGGGAGGGCCTTGGTTGCATTTGGGGGGGGGGGGGGAATTAAATGTCTATAAATATTAAAAAAGTCCTCTTTTCCGCTCGCCTAACTGCGCCGTCGGAAAAGGCCTCAGGCTCGCGGTCGCCGCCGACTTCTGAGGGAGCTCTGAAATCCGGTGTCGTTTAGTTGTACGGTTTAGTTTTGTTGTGAATAACTTTCCGATATTAGACACGGAAAGTGTGCCGCTAGCAGGGGGGAAGGATAAACAATAACCCTTATTTTGAGACGTAATTATTACCCGTCTACATGTTCTCCCTCCATCACTGCGG
>OLKM01002618.1:37965-43646 GCA_900291075.1 Melanogrammus aeglefinus | reverse complement strand
GAGAAGAGAGAGAGAGAGAGAGAGCGGTCAGAGAGGGAAGGGTAGGGGAAGGAGGAGGGAGGGATGGGAGGGAGAAGGAGACGGAGATGTGAGAGAGGACGAGAAGAGAGAGAGCGAGAGGAGAGAGAGAGGAGACGAGAGAGAAGAGAGAGAGAAGAAGAGAGAGCGAGAGAGAGAGCACAGAGAGAGACGAGAGAGAGAGAGAGAGAGAGAGAGAGAGAGAGAGAGAGAGAGAGAGAGAGAGAGAAATGGGGGGAAGAGCAAGGCAGTAATTACCCTGAGGTTGGATGGACAAGGATGATACTGACAAACTGTCTGCAGCCATCTTGGGGAAGACATAGAGAGGCAGACAGAGGAGGAGGGGTAATAGAGAGAGGAGGAGGACTAGGTGCAATGCCTGTCAGGATGCAGATTTTAAAATTAAGTAAACTAAAAATGAACCTGTTTCAAAGAGGGAAGCACAGAGATGGAGAAAAAGAGTGAGGTTGGGATGTCTATTCATATTCAACACAATTTTATCCACTCCTCTCCCTCCCTCTGTCCCTCTCTCTCTCTCTCTCTCTCTCTCTCCCTTTCTGTTCCCTCGCCACCCCATCACCGTCACGTCCCCTGCAGCGGTTCTGTGACGTCATGACAACGTAGGGGCTAGCATCACTAATGGGGGGGAGGCGGTTGAGAAACATAAATAGAAACCGTGGGGCCCAGAGTGGGCACATACACACATGGCCACACAAACATTCAGACAAATATAAACACATGTACACAACCCCCTCACTTGCATGCAAATACAAACGCTCACATAAACACAAAACACACAAACATTAAGTCACATTAACAACACGTTAGTGTGTTAGCACCGTGGTAAACATGGACAACACATTTGAATTATTGTGCGATAAGAGATGTTTCTCTCTCTCTCTCTCTCTCTCTCTCTCTCTCTCTCTCTCTCTCTCTCTCTCTCTCTCTCGCTCTCTCTCTCTCTCTCTCTCTCCTCTCTCTCTCTCTCTCTCTCTCTCTCTCTCTCTCTCTCTCTCTCTCTCTCTCTCTCTCTCTCTCTCTCTCTCTCTCTCTCTCTCTCTCTCTCTCTCTCTCTCTCTCTCTCTCTCTCTCTCTCTCTCTCTCTCTCTCTCTCTCTCTCTCTCTCTCTCTCTCTCTCTCTCTCTCTCTCTCTCTCTCTCTCTCTCTCTCTCTCTCTCTCTCTCTCTCTCTCCTCTCTCTCTCTCTCTCTCTCTCTCTCTCTCTCTCTCTCCCTCTCTCTCTCTCTCTCTTTCTCCCTCTCTCTCTCTCTCCCTCTCTCTCTCTCTCTCTCTCTCCCCTGCTCTCCCGAGCATCTTTCGCCCTTCTCTCTTCTCTTTCTGCAATATGAGTGTGTCCGTGCTGTGGAGTATTAAATGACTATGTACCAAACAGGCATGGCTGTATCATGTTTTTACACTCATATCGACAGCAACAAGCCACGCCGTTCTGCTCTGATGAACTAACTCACACGCACATATAGTCTCTGCCCTCGATTTAAAACACACACACACACACACACACACACACACACACACACACACACACACACACACACACACACACACACACACACACACACACACACACACACACACACACACACACACACACACACACACACACACACACACACACACACACACACACACACAGAAACGGATTAAACACGCACACACGCACACATTAAATACACATCAACTAGACACACACGTGCGGGCGCAGGGTAAATAGGTAGACTGCTGCTGGTAATATGAACAAATGAAACGGTGTCACTTGAGGGAGGAGCGGGCGTCGGTAGATGGTTATTAATGTTAAATGAGTGTGTGAGTGTTAGTAAATGTGCTGAGCGTGCTGGGAGGAGGGGGGCCGGACCAGTAGATTTAGCATCCATTCCGCCTGGTCTAAACCATTCCACTCGGAATTGGAATTTAAAGTGGTCCATTCGTCTCAGGGAGAGTGAGTCGGACGTGAAGAACCACGGTGGTCCTCAGACACACACACACGATGTCGCCCCATTCATCTGGACCCCCCTCATTCCATTCCTAGAGCTGTCCCCAGGTCCAAACCAAACCTATTGCAGCCCAACATCTACCCCTAGACCTAATCTATCATATAGGTGTCTCCTATGCCCAGGTGTACAGCCAGCCGTGGACCTATCGTATCGGTAGCTCTTAATCAGGTCCTAAAATTCTTCTGATGGGTCTAACCCAAATTGAAACCATCCCATATCTACCTTAGACCTTATTCATGCTATATCTACCCTAGATTTAATCCATCCTATATCTACCGAGAGACCAAATCAATCCAATATGTCTAACCTAGACCGAACCCATCCTTTATCTAACCTATATCTAATGGATCTCCACGTGGCGAGGTCCAACCTGCCACTGTCACTTAGGCACAACAAGTGACTAAATCAGACACCTTCAGCCAAGGCACCTTAGAGTGGGTTCGGATAAATGTCATTAAGGAGCAGTAGGGTTCAGTGTGACTGAACGACGCCTACAGGTATTGGTACAGAGGATCAACCACCCAGTACGCCGTCTCTCCTGGCTGGGAGAGAAGCAGGTGCAGTGTCTCCACCATCCCGGAGGTAAGGCGCCGTGCACGGCTGTGAAGGGCCCCCTCCTCACATGAAGCTGTTACATAATGAACCGCCGAGGGGTCGATGAGTCGTCTGAAGGAGAATAGCGTGTGCCACGGCCCCAATATAAACATGTTAACGGGCCCCCCGGGGACCTCCGGGGGCCCGTGTGGGCGGGACTTTTAACATGGTGTGGGTTCCTGAAGTAGTGCACATGCATGTGTGTGTGTATGTGTGAGTAGTGTGTGTGTGTGTGCGTGTATTTATGTTTTCATGTGTGTGTATGTTAATAACACAACACAGAGCAATCACTCCTTCTCTGGGAGGGACGCAGGGAACTGACGGAGTGAGAAACGAGTTGGAGACACCGTTCAATTCGTTCTGTTTTTCTCCCTCACCCTGATGAGAATAATTTGTGTTCATCTATGAACATGATGCTCAACAGTTTAATTAAAGCAATAAACAGCTTGGTCTTGCACCACGGACTTCCACCGCTTCCTTTCTTCAGGCACGGCAAGGTTATGTTTTATTATTCAGCGACGCAGTCACACTGCTTATGTAACACAGCAGTTCTGTGGAGAAAGAAGCGTATTCCAGGGTTGTGTAGGAAAGTGTGTTTTTCACTGGATGTATAGTCAACTAAAAATCCTCTAGGGGTAGCCTGGCTATTGTCAGACCAAGCTCAATCATAGATTGACCGTTGGTCTGGGGAAGTTGATGTCATTTTCTTCAGCACAAGGCGGGATCAATGGGCCTATAGTTCAAATTACTTGGTATGCAATTGGCTGCTTGCCGTCGCCTCCCTTTCGTCATTGCGTTAAACCAGCCAATAGCGCGCCAGGGGGGAAAGCCAGCTTGGTCATTGGCTCCCACAAAAACATATCGAAACTAGAAAGAAATGTATTGCTCTTCTCCAGACCCCTCTGCAGGGCGAACTCAAATCTCATAAAGTAAAGTTATGTATGTATATATACCTGTATAATACCTTTGAAGTTGGTTTCTATGCGTGTTTTTTTCGTTTGTATGTATCTGCTTGCCTGCATATGTGTACATGAGGGGTGCATGTATGTGTGTGTCCATGTAATTGCGTGTGTGCATGTCTATGTGTGTGTGTGTGTGTGTGTGTTTGTGTGTGTACATGTACATGTGGTCTTTATTGATTGGCATCACTTCACTGTTAGCACAGCCCTGTTCTGACCGTGCTGTTCCAAGTATTGAGTGTGCCCACTGTTACTACGGTAACCATTTAATATATACCTTGAACTTTCTCAGGAAAGCTTATCACACAAGCATATGCGATCTTACACACACAGCCACCCACATATAACCATGTAATGATGAAGATATATTTTGAGAAGGCAAATGAATCTGCAATGTTAGATTTTTTTTCCACTTACATTATTTATAATTACACTTAAAATTTACTTAGGGTTAGTTTAGGGTTACAGGGTTGTAATGGAACTATGAAGGTTACAATATGGCTAATACCAGGTGTTAGGGTTATAACAGGACTATGAAGGTTTCTAAAGGGTTAATACCAGGTCTTAGGGTTATAACAGGACTATGAAGGTTTCTAAAGGGTTAATACCAGGTCTTAGGGTTATAACAGGACTATGAAGGTTTCTAAAGGGTTAATACCAGGTCTTAGGGTTATAACAGGACTATGAAGGTTTCTAAAGGGTGAATACCAGGTGTAAGGGTTTTAACAGGACTATGAAGGTGTCTAGGTGTTAGGCTGGTAACAGGACCATGGAGGTTATTATAGGGTTAACACAGGGCAGGTAAACTGCTCCTCTACCATCAAGTGGTGGTGTGCTGGAGCCCCACTAGCGGTTAGCCTAATGAGCTCCTGACTCGCAGGCTCACTTCCGTGAGACGGCTCATTCATAACCGACGTAACACAGACACACACACACACACACACACACACACACACACACACACACACACACACACACACACACACACACACACACACACACACACACACACACACACACACACACACACACACACACACACACACACACACACACACACACACACACACACACACACACACACACACACACACACACACACACACACACACACACACACACACAAAGACACAGACAGAGTGAGCGATATCAACTGAGGACAACCAAGCAGTTTGCTCTGCCCTGCCGCTGGGGAGCGCAGGCGGTGCTAATTAGCTGAGCTGATGGAATGCAGCAGAGGTTGCAATCATAGCGTTGCTAATGTAGCAGTACAGAGAGAGGGCGGGGGAGGGGGGGGGGGAATACCGTGGATGAGTGTTCGGGTACACAGGTGTTCCAGAGAGCTATACGTTACATAACATGGAATTGGAGCTCAGATCAATATTCATAATATACGTGACCGGATCGTTATCTTCCCCACCCAAGTCCCGCCCGCCACCCCTCACCCCCAGATTCACACAAAGCACAGTAGATCTACACCTAAACCATTACACACTCGCACACAAGTGCTGCTGGAAAGAGACTCCAACAGAGACTCCAGACGGCCACCACCACCACCGTGTGAAAGTACCGCCTGCTGGTTAAGCTCAGGCCTACGGATTACAAAGTTATTGCGCCGCCTTGTCCCGTTACCCTTGGCAGAGCTCCTCCTGACACCAGGATCAATGGTGACCTGTAAATTCAAAATAGCAGCGAGCAGAGAACCGTCCCAGAGGAGTAGGAGTAAAAATGTCCCCATTCCGTCAGTATTCCTCATCAAGGTGGAACGAGACGTGGGGGATCATCTGTGCCTTCCAGGTCTGGGGCCGACACCGTGGGTGATGGATAGGCTCGGGACACATCAGCACCGGTGGTGATCGATCAGGACCCTCTGCCCCCCCCCCCCCCCCCCACCCCCCAACCGTCCAAACCTGAGCAGATGTGAGGTGAGGAGATGGGATGGGATGAGAAATGCGTTGGAATTAGGAAGGATGGGATGAAGATGAGGAGGGATTGGATAAACATGATGGACAAAGACGTGATGGAGAGGAGAGAAGGTGTGATAGAGATATGGAGCAGATCTGACAACAACATGGCAGTTGCAATCGAAATGTGGAGTT
>OLKM01002618.1:15465-32965 GCA_900291075.1 Melanogrammus aeglefinus | reverse complement strand
CATGAGCAGCCATCATCCAATTTAAAAACATTGATTCATTCATTGAATTCATTTATCAGACATTCATTCATTTATCAGACAGGCGCAGGAAGTGTTAGCCTCAAGGCTTTAATTGGACACGCTTGACCTCGGCACCATGGCGTGACATCCCTCTTCTGAGGCGACAGACACGGATACCGACCACCATCACAGATTTACGTATATCGGTTAATAACGGTGAAATTATTATCAGCCACGCACATAATGTGAGACATCACATCGCAGATCGATGGTTTCAAAGGCCGTTTGTCACAACAAAGTCAGCCATCGGCAGTTGAAAGTGTAAAGTCAGTTTGGTTATCATGGACGGACATCAGAAGTGGGTAGTTTAAGCCGGATTTTGGCAACACAAATGGACACCAGAAATTGATAGCTTTAAAGATAGACTGTGACTTCACAGAATGACAGGAACGAGGACAGTCCATTTATCCCGATTCCCAACAGACATGGATGTGCAGCACAATTTACGTGTGTGACGTGCACAATACAACAAGTTTGTGTCTTGTGGCTATGCGTTGCGTGTGTGGAACACGTGCATGCTTATGAAAAGCGCGTGCATGTAGGTGAGTGAACAGCGACACATGCATTCTCTCCCTCTAATCTTAAACGCTTCAGTGCCGTTTCCCTTCAGTAGTCTCTCTCTCTCTCTCTCTCTCTCTCTCTCTCTCTCTCTCTCTCTCTCTCTCTCTCTCTCTCTCTCTCTCTCTTCTCTCTCTCTCTCTCTCTCTCTCTCTCTCTCTCTCTCTCTCTCTCTCTCTCTCTCTCTCTCTCTCTCTCTCTCTCTCTCTCTCTCTTCTCTCTCTCTCTCTCTCTCTCTCTCTCTCTCCCGGGGGTCCAGACTTATTTTGACGGAGTGCTTTTCCCTCCAAGATCCAAAGCATCCAAACAGTGACTGCGTCTCTCCAGGGGCTTCGGTGAGCATCTCAGAGTGCATGCTGCAGATGTTGGGAGCAACCAACCAAAAAGCCGCTTAGAGTCCCTGTAGGCTGCTTCGGTACATCGCCAACACACACACACACACAACACACACACACACACACACACACACACCACACACACACCACACACACACACACACACACACACACACACACACACACACACACACACACACACACACACACACACACATCACATCACCCAGTAGGTGTGCAGAGCTAAAGTCATCTGAAACCATGTCCTTTAAAGTTAGAACTGCATCTCAAACAAGCCCAGAGCAGTCTTAGAATAAGCTGCACCTGTGATGTGCCAAAACACAAGAAAAGTTGTTATGCCTTATTTACTAGCTACTATTTGCATGTGCTTTCATCTAAATGAGAAGATGATTAGGGATCTTGCTCAGGGATGCCTACACTGTGGGCATTGGGATTCAAAGCACCTTTTGGATGGGGATTGAACTTTGCCGCTAGGCTATCCGATCCATCATTTTTCTTTATACTTTTCATTACAGTTGCGTGTATTTATATTTACATGAATATCATCTCTGGGTTTCACACTCTCGCTTCCATATTTCCTCTTGCTGCTCTCTCCGCCGTGTCTCAATCTGTTTTCACCAGACGTTTCAACACGGCCCCCGCAATATCCTTAATTAACTTTGGTGTCCTGCAGTTAAGAGGCAAGAGGGGTGCTGGTGACTTCGCAGCTCTGTCTGTCTGTCTGGCCTCCTATCTGTCTGTGTGTGTCCATCTCTGCGTCTGTCTGTCTGTTTGCCTGTCTGTCTGTCTTCATGACTCCAAGGTTGTTTCTCCGAATCCAGCCTTTACCTTCCTTCCGACATTTGCCAACAAAAACTTAAGCTATGCAAACCTTTGTGGTTTACTTTAGATATAAACGCGATTTGTCTGAAACTGCTTAACGGGCCAAAACCTTTTACCATGTGAAAATAAATGTCCCCATTGTGACATAGGAGCGGGACAGAATTGAAAAAGGACTGTGTGACATCATTAATGAGCACTGATTGACTCATTTTATTAATTGACGTCGTGACATGAACAAGTAGGACGACACAAAACAGGTAAGGCAAAACAAACCCTTAAGAGTGATGGTGACGATCTTTTAAAATAACCTTAATGAGGTTATTTTAGGGACGGATTCTCAAAACACCATACGTACCAAAAGGTACCACGCATACCACAGGCACCCCAGCTACTGCTCCTCCCTGCCGATCCAGCACTGAAAGCGTTTCATTAATGCTCCGTATGTTGAGGTGTGAGTGTGAGTCTGGTGTTGTGGTGAGTGTGTGGTGTGTGACAGCAGGTCTGAGCGTGACATATCCTATCTGTGCAGTGAGAGCACAGCTCGCAGATTAAATTCTTTGTGTGAGTAGGAACGTGTTTTGTTTACTAGCTGTCAATCGTCTTCTGCTCATAAATTTTAAATCTTCATTCTACTATGTATTTCAGCTTATTTGCAATCGCCATTTCATCCTGCACTTCGACAGCCTGTGTTGAAAGGTTCTCAGGGTTATGAACACGTTAATAATTGTATTTTTTTTGTCTGATTAAAACCGAGGCGAGATCCGGCAGATCAATGCCATAGCATGCAGCATGGTTGATGTTATTCTACCAAATAGCGCTCCTCCTCTTGTTAGCATCTCTCTCTCTATCTCTCTTCTTCTATTTTCTGACTTATTTTCACTCTCCCTCTCTTTGAAGCTGTCTGCTCTGCTCCATCTCTCCTTCAGCTCATTTTAAAGACCCCCCCACAAATACACACACACACACACACACACACGCACACAAACGCACACACACACAAACATACACACACACACACACATTAATACAGCACTTATATAATTTGTGTGTGTGCTAGTGTTTGTTTGTGTGTGTGTGTGTGTGTGTGTGTGTGGGGTGTGTTTGTGCGTGTTTGTATCTGTGTGTGTGTGTGTGTGTGTGTGGGCGTGTGTGTGCATTTGTGTGTGTGTGTGTGCGCACGTGTGTGTGTGTGTGTCTGTGGGAAAATAGTTCTCTGGATTGGCTTTGAAGATTAGGAGGAGAAAGCCCAAAAGCCATTGGCGCGCACGCACGCACACACACACACACACACACACACACACACACACACACACACACACACACACACACACACACACACACACACACACACACACACACACACACACACACACACACACACACACACACACACACACACACACACACACACACACAAACACAACACAAAAAAACTCACTGATTAACCACAAAAATAGACACACACTGTGTTTAACACATACAGGGCCCTATCATGCATCTGGTGCAAGTGACTTTCTACAGTACTGACGCATGTGCCGTTGCTAGTTTGCAACTGGCGCAGAGCGTTCTTTTCGCTCCACCGCCACGCGTCGGTAAATTAGGGAATGATCTTGCGCCCCTAAGGGGTGGTTCGGTGAAAGGAGGAGGCGTGTTCTGGTGCAAACGTTCCCTGGTGCTTATTTTGCAGTTTCAGAAACCACTTGCGCCACACACCAGGAAATACCTGGTTTAAAGTCAGTGGCTTGTTGTTCAGATGCTATTTTAAGGGCGCATGCATAATGTTGCTTGTGCACCTCGCGCATACACTTTGCTTCTCTCATCTACCTGGCCACACATTCTTGGTAAATTATTTGGGAAAGAACAGCTGATACAGCGATAATAATTTGTACTTTTAAATCAATGCATCTGCAAACACCGTACAGCAAACACATATTTACACAAGTCGATAAAGATAATGCATACAATACTGGTAACAAACGATGTTTGTTAATGAATTGCGTCTATCATTAAATAGAACCACAGTGACCGCATATCATATGTGTGTTAAGTTTTCTTTGCCGAAATGTATTTGAGGACTCAGCATTTCTGAAGTTGTGGACGAAAACGCTTTTCCATGTGTGAATTAGGCCATATTATTTGGGCATAAACTGAGCCATTTGAAGTTTGAAATTCACGTGGTCATGCAACTGTCTCATCGGAGACTGCAGACGCGCTGTCAAAATATCACCTTGTCAGATTCAAATGCGCTCATGGCTCTTAAAGGGGGTGGGAGATGGCACTCTCATTGGTTTATTGCACGTTACGCCCAAACCAATGCCTAATTAGCTAATTAGGCTACTTCAGACCAACCCTTTTTAGATTTGCGCCGGGCGCTGGAGTCATTAATGCGCCGGTAAAACAGCAACATCGCCATAGAACCGTCCACAAAGCTACTTGCGCTTGGCGCTTCCCACTTGCGTTTCAGACGAATAAAATAGGGCCCACAAACTGTGTTTGTATATGACAAAATGATAATATGAACATGGAGACCATCAAAACATACAATTGATAACTACACTGTGTATATAGGGCCTACAGAGTTTATTCTGCTCCAAATATTATGTTTAATCATCATTTGATCATATATTGTTTGGTTTTGTTTAAATTGTATTGAACTAGTCTTCTTCTGACTTCTGGCTTTTATAAAACTAGAACTACACATAAACACTGTAATGATAATAACTGTGTTCATGTGTCGTGTTTATAATATGAGTTGCATTTATTTTTAGTGAAAAAAAAACTGATGCAATGCAAACCAATATAAAAAAAAAACATGACAGGATATATGAAATTGGTTGACATTTCAAACACAGGAACAGGAGCAGAAAAGGTAAGGCGAACACAAGCAGGAGTCACAAGATGAAGCACTACACAGTGGGGGGTGACTGTGAGCCGCAGGTGCATCCAGGGACGGCAGCCTTACCTTATCATGCTCTTCGGTGGGGCGGACAGTCTGTGATGAAACATACAGGACAGAGATAAACAGTTCGGGGCAGAGAACACCAGACAACCTTGCAGCTATGGAAGATGGAAGATGGCACATCTAGAGGTGATTGGAACATACAATAACCAAACATACAATCAGGAAGTAAACAAACTATTAATGCATACATCTCCTACCCTTGTCAATGTCTCAGTGGAGTTCAACATGTTGTGATACCAGGGCAGTAGTGCAGTGGAGAGTACGGTCTCGGTTGCCTAGCAATGCTAACCCGTTAGCCTTGGGATTTATCAAGCCTTTCATTTTGTTAGCGCAAGCTCTTCTAGCTGAAGTCCTACGAGGTGCACTTATCCTCTGCACACACGCACACACACACACACACACACACACATGTGTGTGTGTGTGTGTGTGTGTGTGTGAGATGCTGATGTTTCAGGGGCTCATCTATCACGCTGTATCAGGAGACACTGGGCCTGGAGACACCACACCAGCCAATCACAGAGAGCCTTGCTCCTGGGGGTTAGGGGTCATCTAGAGTCAAGGGTCATGGGCCTGTTCCCACAGTAGCAAAGAAGGGGGGGGGGTGCTTTCTGCTCACCGTCACCTCATCAACACATGGCTGAACTTTGACCCCTCCTGTCCAATGATCCTACACATGTGTTTGTTGTTGCCATTGTTAAATTTAGACAAACACATGTCAATGCTAGGCAATCCCTGCATTCAAATACCAATACTGCCATACTATTTAGTATGCCAGAAAAATATTATGTATGTGCCAATTCAAAGTATGCCAGAAATACCTAGACGTTACATCCGTACATCCAGTCGCATTGGGCAGTATGCAAGCCAGCGCGCTTATTTTCCTATTCTGCCCCAAAATACTCTGCGCAGCAGAACATACGCATTGGGTTGAAATAGTTAACTAGTTATGTAATGTTTTGGTTTTAAATAATGAACTAGTTATGGTATGTTTTGGTTTTAAATAGTTTAATAGTTATGGTATGTTTTGGGTTTAAATAGTTAATTAGTTCTGTTATGTTTAGGGGTAAATAGTTGAAGAGTTGGTTTTAAATATGTTGGTTTTAAATATTTAAATGGTTATGCTATGTTTAGCATTTCAATAGTTAAACAGTTATGCTATGTTTGTATATGTTTTGCTGCAGTTTTAAGAAAGAATGACCCTTCAAGCAGCAAATGGGTATTTTTAGCACGACAATGACGGTGGTGGGACATCTCTACGTCATGAACTTTATTAATAATTTCTTTATAAATGACTTGACTTGGCCAAAAGTCTGCTTCACTCTGAGTCAGGATACATATCTGAACAAATGCTCTCTTCTTTTCCTCTCTGTACAGCTACTGCATGTACTAAATGTCCTTTTGTATGGTTCGACTCGGGAGGACGCAGTACAGTGATTCTTCAGTTGGAACAGCAGCGTACTTGACGACGTCACCATCTGAGCTTCTCTTGGAAACACCTTGCTTATCTTCATTCCATACAACAAAATGTGGTACAAAACACAACTCGGCAAAAGCCTGTGCCTCGAAAAATGTTATTGTTGTCCACGAATGACAAAATTTTACATCAGACATAAGAAAATTTGACAAAAAAAACCATAAAGAGGGATCAGAGGTATAACTGACAGTTGTGTTTTTTCTCCGTCATCATTGCCAGTTGTTTATACAAAATGCATTCTGGGATACTTGGCTGACCCAAGTCCACACAAGCCACCTCTTGAGGCATCCATGATGAACTGTGCGGAGCAAGAACAGATCCGGGCATTAAGTGTGTACTTGGCTAGACGCACACTTTAAATGGAACAGTACTCGTGACTGACGACGTCTCACAAGTCCACACAAACATTACATTTACATTTACATTAAGGGGATTTGGCAGACGCCTTTATTCAAAGCGGCTTACAATAAATACATATGTCAGAAGAAGGTGAAACAATGTATTGCAATGATGTGGTAAAGTAAGAATGTTCATAGAACCAAGTGAAAGCACTAACAATCGCTAGGTTAACCCATTCCCTGCATGCAACAAAGATAGCTAGGATAAGATGCTACACAACTAAGTACTATAACGAAGTACGACATAAAATAAGTGTGTACATTAAGTGGCAGGACGTACAACATACAATGAGTGTGTGGGGGGGGGGGGGGGGGGGGGGCGGCTATGCAGTGTCTAGGTGAACTCTGAACAAACATAATGAATAATCAAGACCGGCGACCCCGTTAGACTAACGAGGCAGTGGGACGAAGAGAACTTAATGGCGCTGTGGCAGGATCATGACAGAACTGGTGCACTGTTTGTAATGCTGAATTATTACTGCCTGTACTACTGAATGTCCTGTTATGTGTACTAGGCTATGTGCTGTCATGGACGTTTCAAGTTTAGTTTCAGGTGTATTATGGCAAACAAACTTTACATCAAACAATTGAGACAAATATATCTAAAATGAATCATGAATAAGAAATAAAGAATGAGTACTCACAAATTCAAAGATCAGTACAAAATCAAACAGAGGACGATGACAAATAAAATACAATTTTAACAATGATGTAATAAATTATAATACCTTAATCAACAAATGTACTGTAATGTACATGTAGTGTGTGTGTGTGTGTGTGTGTGTGTGTGCGTGTGTGTGTGCGTGCGTGCGTGCGTGCGTGCGTGCGTGCGTGCGTGCGTGCGTGCGTGCGTGCGTGCGTGCGTGTGTGTGTGTGTGTGTGTGTGTGTTGCAGTGGAATGACCGCAGTCATAACAGCAAGGGGCCTCTGTTGCCCCCAGGGGCCCAAGTGTTTATATTCTCCAGAGCTGGCGTCTGCAGGGCCTGTTGACTCTAGACGGACCCGATGGTTCTGGGGTCCCTCTGAGGCCCAACATGTCAGGGGGCCCGTTTGAGCAGAGCAGAGCAGTTTATTACAAGACAAACACACACACAACCCCCCACCCCCCACCACACACACACACACACACACACACACACACACACACACACACACACACACACACACACACACACACACACACACACACACACACACACACACACACACACACACATGCATACACACACACACTCACATAGGCCCACGCACACAGGAAAACACTTAGGCAGACGCAGGCACACACACACGCACGCACAGACACACACACAGGCATGTGTACAGCAGGAACAGCTGAAGTCTGTTACTGTAAAACTTCCTTCTCTCTCTAATTAACTACTTCCTATATGCTTAATTTATCTCATCGTCTTCTTCATATTCATTGGCATGCCTTTTCTAATCATCATCATCATCAGGGCCATCGTTGTCATCACCATCATCATCGTAATTGAATGTCTGAAAATCGCGTTTTCATTATTATTCTGAACATCATGTATAATATGTTTATTCAGAAGTCCAAATCCCCTCTCATACCCCCTTTATTTTAATTGCCGTCACATCCTTGTTTCCCTCGAGGGATCAATAAAGTATAATCTCCTCTTTATCTTATATTCGATCCTGTCGGGTGGAGAAGGAGGGGTGTAGGAGGAAGGGGTGGTGTAAAGGAGGAGGAGAGGTGCTGGCCCCTGCCTACAGTATGATGCCGTCTCCCAGCGTCTCTGTCACGTGGCGCTACTGCCGAGAACCAGAGATCCATTAATCCCTCAGCCCCCATCGGTCGAAGGCACACGCCGCCGCAACGCCTCATCTGGGGTCCCCTTATCAGAGGGACCAGGGAGAGGGGTGGGAGAGGGGTGGGAGAGGGTGGGAGAGGGAGAGGACAGGGGGGGAGGGGGAGAGAGAGAGGACCGGGAGCAGGGGAGAGACAAGAGGGAGTGGAGAGAGATGAGGGTGAAAGGGGAGACGAGCTGGGAGGAGGGATGGGCAGGGTGGATGTTTGAGAACAAAAGATAAAGTGTGGGAGAGGGAGAGTTGTGGAGCGGGAGAAAGTGAAAAGGATCTATAGCTAGGAGAAAGAGAAGACTGTGATGGGGAAGGAGATTATGGAGCAGGAAATAACCATGGAGAGGAGGAGAGGAGAGGGGATAAGAGTGGGGAGGAGATTAGGAGAGGAGACGGGGGAGGGAGGGAGGGAGAGTGAGGAGAGAAGAGGAGGGAGGGAGGGAGAAGGAGGGAGGGAGGGTGAGGAGAGAAGAAGAGGGAGGGAGGGAGGGGAGGGAGGGAGGGAGGGAGGGAGGGAGGGAGGGAGGGAGGGAGGGAGGGAGGGAGGGAGGGGAGGGAGGGAGGGAGGGGAGGGAGGGAGGGGAGGGGTGAGAAGAGGAAGAGAGAGAGGAGGAGGGAGGGAGGGAGGGAGGGAGGGATGGAGGGAGGGAGGGAGGGAGGGAGGGAGGAGGGAGGGAGGGAGGGAGGGTGAGGAGAAGAAGAGGGAGGGAGGGAGGGAGGGAGGGAGGGAGGGAGGGAGGGAGGGAGGGAGGGAGGGAGGGAGGGAGGGAGGGAGGGAGGGAGGGAGGGAGGGAGGGAGAAGAGTATACAGAGGAGAGGCGTAGGAGAACTTTCTGCTCCAGCAGAAACAGCATCACTGGAGTCACCGCTGGAACCTGGTAGAACCCACCGCTGACCCAACCGGTCACACTGACAGAGATATCCTCTTCTCCTAATGCTGTAGAGCAGAAGTACTGATGCACAATCATTGGAAGATAGGCATTGACTTATAAGCCAATGATGTTGTTTTTACAGTCCAATCCCCATTAGAGACATCAAACATGCTCATTTAAACCACAAAAGCCTGGACATGCACATCCTCCATTGCTCCAGCATCTCCCCTTCTTAATTTATTTGAAGAAGCAGATTCATTGTAAACACCTCAACATCTGCAGTCTTAAATCGGCAGCTGAAATCTAACATAATATATCAGTTTCTTCACTCAAGAGTCTATCAAGAGTTTACCAGACGATGATTCATCGTCTTCAAAGCAGAATAAGGTGAACATCTCTTTATCGCACTCTGTCCTCGTCCCTGTCTCACTCTGTCTATGTTTCAGTTTCCTGCTGTCTCTATCCATTCCCGCTCCCTCTCTCATTCTGTGTCACCCCCTCGACATGTTTTTTTTTTCTGTGGCTCTCCCGCTCTCTTTTCCTTATTTCCATACGCTTGTAGTCTTTATTTTTCCTTATTCATATTTGTTCCTCATTTTCTCCACTCCTATATCTTCTCTCTGTCTCAGTCTCTCCGTCTCTATCGTGTCTCTGGCGTGCTGCCTCTCTCCTCCTATATCTTCTCTCTGTCGTTCCATTTCTCTGTCTCACCATCTATATCTTCCCTATGTCTCTTGTTCTCACTCCTCCCATCTCTCCTCAATTCCTCCTCACACTTTCTCACACGGCCTCCTCTTGTTATGTCCCTCGTGCTCATCTGTTAAAAAGTTTAAAGCCCTCTTGTGTGTAATCAACAAATGTTCCCTCCTTAGAGTCAACAAACGTGGTTGGCTGGATCCCGCGGTCGATCTCATCCTCGTGGATAGCCGGGCTCTTTAATGTGGGGCCTTTTCATGTCGGGAATCCATCTCTCCCTCTTCCTCCATAATTCAATTTCAAGCCCTTTTCCAGCCAAACATCCTCCCTATGGCTGTCTCTTTATCATCTCCATGGAAGCTGCTTGAGTTATAAAATACCTTCTCATGAAAAAAAATGAAAAACCTCATCAATCTTTTCACATTACACGTGCCAGCTTGAGCTATGGACTCCTAATGGGGCCGGTGTACGTGTGCACGTGTGTGGCATGAGTAATAAGGGCCTTCCAACGGCCATAACCGTGAATGTGGCGCTTTCGCCTTTTGGCTCAATTTTTCTAGGGAAGCGTAAATCACTTTCTGTTTACCTGTGTGGAACAGACCCGGGTGTGTTCTTGTTGAAAGGGACCATTGATAGGCCTAAATCCTGGGCATTTCCTGTCAACCTGCTGCTGACAGCGCTGACCGGGCCCTGGGGAAGGTCCTGTCAGCAGCCCCCCCCCCCTTCTCATCCACCCAATACTCCACCGGTAATGCTAGTGCTAACGACTTTCTGGGGAACCACTGGGACGGCGTGGAGAGGAAGTTTGAGAGCGGGCATTTCCTGTTACTCACTGTGGATGATTTTTAGTGGATCGCATCCTGAGAGTTAAGAGAATAGAGGAAGAGCGAGAGAGTGTGGGTTAGAGGGAGTGCGAGAGAGAGCAAGCGAGAGAGATGGTAGAGGTGGGTGATGGGGAGAGAGGGGAGGGATAAAGAGAGATGAGTAGTGAGAAAGATAGGGTGGAGGGAATAAAATAAGAGGTAAAACGAGGTGAGCGAGAGAGAATAATTCTATCTATCGACCCTGAATTCGGGGAACATGTCCGACCAAGACAAGTTACCCTACTTGCTTCGAGAAAAACCCCAGCACTCAGCTCAGCACTAGGTAGAGATATATATAGATCCATATCTATACATACAATTCTGCATTTATACCGTATTGTATTTTATGCTCCACTATGCACATTATCTATAGATAGATCCATATCTGTAAATACATTTCTGCATTGTTACCTTATTGTATTTTCTGCTCCACTTTGCAGTTTTTCTTTTGTATCTTATTTAACTTTTTATGTGCGTTGGCAATGTGGATATACAATGGCAAGTCCTTTAAATTGACTTTAATGGATGGAGGTAGAGAGTGGATGGGGTTTGATGAGACATTAAACGATTGGTAAGATTGAACACAGCAAAGCTAAATAACCAAACACACACATTACATTATAACACATCCAGCAAGAGCAACCAAGGATCCATACTTTTTCATGGAACTGTCTGAACCTCTCTAGGGTATTAACTCTCTGCAGCGTCAATGCTTACTTGGTGCCAAAGTTACCAAACATGGCCAAGCGTTGCCTCAAATTTTTTCAGCCATTTAAGAATGGCTTCAGATCATCTTCAATCTAAATGTAATCCCTGACTATGCGCACAGGAATCCATCAATGTGATTGGTTGTCAAACAAAACCCCATTCGGTAAACCGGGGGGAAAGGGTTCTTCTAGGAATGTGGGAACTGAGTCTATCAATTGTATTATTGATACCTCAATCAGTCGCAGCCCAAGTGCTACTCCATCCCATAAGTCAAATGAAGATGCATCGAGAGGTAACTTAGGACAGTATCCTAGAATGCCGTTAGCTACAACAAGCGACAATGGTAGAAGAGGAAACTCAAAACCATTAGTTGTAAGTCTAATCCATTTTAATGCTTTAATTTGTCCAAATTTCTAATGTCTGATGTCATTCATTCACTAACCCACAACAACAAATGTCCACACCCCTTTTCCATGGCCACTGGCTTTTTATATGCGGACTGCAGATCGTGGAACATTATTACATTATAAAATTATTACTTTTTTTAATGAAATATTTTTTGGGTGAACATAGCAGGAGAATTTCCAAGACGATCGGAGATGGTGACCTCATCAAGTAGGCTGCTTTTCCAAATGCAGAATGACGGAACTGCGTCCTCCCGGGCTCCCATCCTTGGGAGTTTGTACTCCTGCATCGAACCACGTCTGAACCACAGAGTTCGCAATTCCAAACTAAGCAAACTTGGATTGAGAAAGACCCCCGGACCCCCCAACAGAGAGATTAGGGGCAGGAACACGCAGAACACACAACACACTTGCAGAAAACACCACAGGTGGAATTAAAGGGCTCCTAGTTTGCCAGCATGTGAGATGTTGATTAGTCTTTCCAGGCCATTTGAACATGTACCTTATGTCTGGGTGGTCACTACCTTTGAAAAAGGGACCCTTAGAAGCCAGAGTGAGGAATGTTGTCCCTCTGGTAAAAAGGTTTATTCAGTATTTATTCATTTTCTTGGTCAGAGTTTTTCAGGCTGATGCAAGGGTAATCAATACAAATGACCTTTAAGGAAGGAAGTTAAACTAAAGTTGTTTGAAAGGCCAGACAAGAATAGAATCTGAAATGTGATCAGCAGGAATGTTCTGTTCTCCTTCGCTGGAATATGATTATCTTTAGGGTAGGATAAACAGTAAAGTATAAAGTAAAAGTATAAATAACAGTGCTGGCTTCAATGGTAATAACTGATGCAAACCTCCATGCACCTCTGCAGGCTCACACACACACACACACACACACACACACACACACACACACACACACACACACACACACACACACACACACACACACACACACACACACACACACACACACACACACACACACACACACACACACACACACACACACACACACACACACACACACACACACACACACACACACACACACACACACACACTTACATGCATGCAAGCACACGGATGCGTCTCCACGGACACGTACCGACACCTACTCAGAAAAAATACAAGCGTAACCATGACAAACTCATGCATGCACGCAATACAGGAACATTCTGCACACACCCATTTGCAAGCATAAATCCACACACCTGGCAACCCTCAGGATCACATATGAACAGAAATGTGCAGCCCCTGCTCTCTGTTAGGTTTAAGGTTGTGCTAACCTCATCAGAGCATTAGCAGGCTACTGCTGCACCCTGGGGATGCTTATGAGGATCTCTATAACATCTACTGTTAGCATGCTGGCTTACACACACGGGCCCTAATCCTACACTGGTTTACACAGAGTCATACAGAAACCAGAGTCATAGTAGAACATATCTGTTGGCCCAACACACCCTAATGACCCATACAGCGTCCTATTCTTATGACAGACTGCCCATTCAACTGACATCACATCACCATCCGGTGACATGTTCTATTTCTATGCCATTACAGTCTGGTTACATCACATCATCTGATTGCATCAAATCCTCTAAAGACGGCCCATTCTGATGAAATCACATCACCCTATTGTGTCTAGGCGCATTCTATGACATCACAGTCCGGTTACATTACATCATCCGATGACATCATATCCTCTAAAGACGGCCCATTCTGATGACATCACATCACCCTGTTGTGACAATGCGCTTTCTGCGACATAACAGTCCGGTTACATCACATCATCTGATGACATCTCATCCTCTAAAGACGGCCCATTCTGATGACATCACACCACCCTCTGGATGACAATGCGCGTTCTGCGACATCATAATCCGGTTAAATTACATCATCTGACGACATCACATCCTCTAAAGATGGCCCATTCTGATGACATCACATCAGCCTCTGGATGACAATGCACGTTGTAGGACATCATAGTATTGTGACTTCACTCCCTCTAGTGATGCCATGCTTCTTAAAGAGGTCTGATCCTCTGACGTCATCGCTCCGACAGCGTCATATTACCCCGATGACATCAAAGACACCATGCCGTGCCCTGCTAAAGATTTGGCAGATTAACTGGTGTGTTTTTGGCAAGAGACTCTTAGCCAAGCTTTCACAGCAGTGAGATGTAATCTGTTAGTGAATGAGCCCCATCAGATATCTTCTCTATGGATGTCTACTAATATCATTTGAATGGAGCACTGCAACTGTCCAGAGATTGTGCGTGTGTATGAATGTGCTGGCAGTAGAGCCTTTTCAGCCTTTTCGTAGGACAAACAAACTCTCTCTCTCTCTCTCTCTCTCTCTCTCTCTCTCTCTCTCTCTCTCTCTCTCTCTCTCTCTCTCTCTCTCTCTCTCTCTCTCTCTCTCTCTCTCTCTCTCTCTCCATCTGCACCTCCACACACACACACACACACACACACACACACACACACACACACACACACACACACACACACACACACACACACACACACACACACACACACACACACACACACACACACACACACACACACACACACTTATTAAGGAACGGTATATATAAGCACAATCCTTCCCTAAGGAACTGCCTGTCTTCCATGTGGGTTGTAAGTTAAATACTTCATTAGTCAAATGACCGTCACCTGTGTTCCTTTCATTAAACTGTCCTAGTAGGGTTTGTTGCTTATTTGTTTTCTGTATTTCTTTTTTGTGATTCCAGTAAAAAAATTTACCCGCTATGTGAAGTTGAATAAGTAATAAGTGTGATTGGGTTCACCCTTTGCTCTAAACCTGACATATGTATTGTACACATCTCATCAGTCTTTTAAATCACAAATGACTTGGTTTCCTCTTTTATATTTTGTTTGCATTTTTGTATATTTTATTAGATTTTATATATATAGGCCAAAATAATTATGTTTATTATAATATTTTACATGCATATATATATATATGTAACCACATAATCAGCTCTTTATGCTGATAGTCCCTCTCTTTAATACTATTGATGGCTACAACTCTTGCAGCATCGGAAGCCAATTACTATTGTTCACCTTTGCATACCTCCCATAAATAGAATCGACTTCCTGCCCACCTAGATTAACCTGCGTAATGGAATAGATCGTGTCATTTCCTGATTTTAACTCAGAGTCACAATTCTCGTTGGCAGGGGCCAATAGAGCATTGCTTAATCTATGTATAGATAGGCCCTACGCCTGGACTTTTTATTTACTTACCTTAAGTTTTGCCGAGCATGGAAGCTGACTCAGTAGATTCTGAGTATTCTTACCTTAAGCACACGTGACATGTCCATTAAGAGCCCTCCTCTCGACCTTAATGGTGCGCCATGCCCAGTACTTTATTCATGTCTCTAGCACCACTTATTCTGAAAGGTTCAAATTGCATAAGTATGGTCCAGTCTTTAAATCATTAATAAAAAAGGAAAAAAAATATTCTCTATTACGCAACCAATCTCTGATGTCATCGTCCGCGCAAGATATCCCCTTCAATTGCAAGGAATATCTTAAAATGTTACCCTTTATAAAGTTGTTCTCGATATATTATAAAGTAGCTTTAAAACCAAAGCTCTATCCTTAATACACTTTACATATACTTTCGTGAGCCACTTTATAGATTACGCATATATATGTTATGCATAAACTTACAGTAGGTTATGTACATTTTCATTTGTATAGATGCAAATTTGCATATGCACATTTATTTATTTATATGCATATAGGCACATACATACATTCACATTCTTATTATTCCAATCTGGAGCATAAGTGTAACGGAAACTTCCCCAGGAATTATGAAAGTAATCGGAATGTGAAAGGATAATACATGCTTTATGTCTTCATGTCTTTTTGTCTTCAATATATATATATTAATATATATATATATATAATATAGTATATATATATAATTATATTTATATATATAATATATATATATTATATATATATATATATATTTGTTTTTTACATATATCTACTGAATGCAGTAGAACAAACACTCCAGCAAACATACGATGTCCCAACACAGTTTAAGTATCCGACGTATATTCAGAAACGATACTAGCCTTAATGCAGTGTTTTGGCAGGAGCCTGCCTGCGTTTTCTGAGGTTAATGCGTGGTGATGTTTCTCCCCCCTGCTGGCAGTACCTTGTTAATAAATCTTGTCAATCATCTAAAAAGATTATGTAATATTGCTGATCCATGCACTAGTCAATATACCTATACCCTTGGGGAAGATCAAGACATTTTGTTCTGAAGTGCAATGAGAAATTAGACAGTTAATGAAAGAAGGAAGGAATACGCTTTACAAACTCTGTCTCTCTTTCTCTCTCTCTCCCTCTCTCTCTCTCTCTCCCTCTCTCTCTCTCTCTCTCTCTCTCTCTCTCTCTCTCTCTCTCTCTCTCTCTCTCTCTCTCTCTCTCTCTCTCTCTCTCTCTCTCTCTCTCTCTCTCTCTCCTCGTCTCTCTCTTCTCTCTCCTTCTCTCTCGTATATTCTCTCTTTATATTTCTCTGTAACTCACTCTCTTTTCTGTCTCCTTCCACCTCTACTCCTTTATTTGTATCTCTCTCCCTCACCCACTACATCTATACATCCCTCTATCTCTCTCTATCTCTCTCTCTCCGTCCCTGTCACTCTCTCTTGCTTTTTCTCTATCACTCTATATATATATATATATATATATATATATATATATATATATATATATATATATCTATATATATATATATATATATATATATATATATATATATATATATATATATACTCCGCTGTCTATCACTAGATCTACTAATAGACTATCTTGTCCTCTGGGTTGTGGCAATCTCCACTGTACTGTGACCCTCACCTGTTATGACAGAGAGAGAGAGAGAGAGAGAGAGAGAGAGAGAGAGAGAGAGAGAGAGAGAGAGAGAGAGAGAAAGTAGATCTTTAATAAACTGTGAGAATGCTCATGCACAGACCCACACAGGTCACACAAAGACACACAAGTTAACAAAAGTCGGCCTAATCTAAATTTTGGAAAGTTTGGTGTGTTTCCCATTCCTTGTGATGTTCTTTGATAGAGCTAACAGTAGAGCATCTGAAAGGAGTCTCAGTTCACCGTTGACAGAGAAGGTGAAGGTGCCTCCGGCTGCCTTGAGAGTTTACAAAAAACACTTAGAAAATTAGAAACATTCACTAACTAACTTTACCGCAGTGAAAATGCTCAGGAGAACAAAACAATATGGAACAGAATATACTTAATTTGGAAAAAGAATGAATAATTATCTAACCACACAGACATTCGATTATAGGAAACACGATGAGGAAAAACCTACTGCGCCAGACCCCGGTGCTGATATCCATACAGCCGTTACATTTTTCTCCCTTAGTAAGATTGAACGCAGTGTGACATTTCTTAAAAAACAGATTCTAATTAACGATCAGCTTCTGCCAACCGCCCCACTTAACGAGCCC
>OLKM01002617.1:49520-61390 GCA_900291075.1 Melanogrammus aeglefinus | reverse complement strand
CTTTTCTCTGCCAGACACAATAACTCTTACCTATAAAGCAAGTGACTTCAACACTATAGTCAAGACAATGTAGCCTATGTGTTGTGTGAGCACGGTTTCACACTGCACTTAGCCTCAACATACAAACCCTGGTTGTAGAGAAAGTGCTGCTGAACATAGGTTATAGGTGGGCAACCCTTATTAAACAGCTATATTATTCAAAACGATCATACTTATTTTTCTCTCACAGCGTTCAAATAATATAAACAAACTCATTTGCTGCTGTTTCACTGCGAAGGTTCATATATAATATATATCGAATATATATAATACTGAAGTAGGCGTTTCATTCAGATACATCGGTAGATGTCATGTGGGAGCAGGTAGGGCGTTGACATCTTGCCTGAGGATGACTTCAAGTAGACTGTGAACATTTGGTATCTTATCCACGACACTATCCTGACTCTTATGTTGGTATTTTCCAATTCACTTCCAGTTTTCATCATGTGCGGGACGATCAGAAACATTGCGGTGCTAAAGAAGTTGAAGATTGATCCGGACATCGTATTTCACCGTCTTTCCCCTTTGGACCAAATTATAAGTGAGTATAACGTGTCTCTGCCCAGTACATCACAGCAGTGTGGGGATGGGACCCGGTGTCCTGCTCAGGTGTTGGACATTAAAGGGTCTGTTTACTATGTCCACAAACGTCACACACGCAAAGAGACCGAGCGCAGACGCTTCAATCGCAGTCAGTGAACACTGTTGGTTTCTGCGGCGAGGGTTTTTGGTGAGCGGACCATCACAGCCTTGCTGCGAGGCGCTCGCCGTACCCGATGGAGAAAGTTGAAAGTGGTGATCCACTCTAGTAAGATACAAGATATTCGGCGATCACTAAGGCACAGAAGAAGAGTATCGGTGATCACTCCGGAGATGACTAACACATGGTGAGTACCACTCGAGATTCAATACTGGTAGATACTACTGATATAGATAGACTGATCCAGTCTAGGAGAATACAGATATGGTGATCGTAGGGGAATAATATTGGTGGTGTCATAGGAGATAACGGAATATTGAGATCCCGAAACACACCACATGAAGATACCGACATAGTGTGAGTGACGTCACTCGTTACCAGGCACATTTCGATGGCGAGAGAATGCCATTGTTTCCATAAAAATTTGGACCATTCACATCATCTTTCCAAGACTTGCATTCCCCAATAAGGACTGATTTCCTTTCACAGCAGTTGAATATTTCACACCTATGAAGCAGTGCTCGTTTGTATTAGAAAATATCCAAGCATGACGGCTCCTGTTATGAGACTTTAGTCTAGGGGATAGAGGGGGTAGCATAAAGCTAACTCAAATAGCACAGACACAGGGTTTCACGTAACAAAGGCTTTATTGGAACCACAAAAATATATCTGGCCCAAAACAGGTCACATAAACCATCAGGGTGAGGCTGAAAACAGAACAATCTCTCAAACAGCTCAACAGAAAAAAAAAAAATGGGTATGCTTAGCTCCCTAGCTCAATAGAAACAGGAACGAATGGGGCACCAATTGAAAGACCACTCGTCCCTCCCAACGACCAAAGCTTAAATAAATCGTGACCAACACACAATGCCAAATATGGCATAAGGTAGTTATATTTCATGTAGGCTAGGCCATCTAGGCTTCGCCTTAGGGGCCGTGCACGGGACAGGCCCCTAAGTTGAAGCCTAGACGGCCTAGCCTACATGAAATAGAACTAGAGTTATAATAATAACATAACTATCGAAGGCTGTTTACTCAAAACAAGTGACAAACGGCCACGGTGGCAACAAACCACAGGTAACAGGCAGAACCATCAGAGTGCATGTGAGAGCCTGCGAGCGTATGAGGCAGCATCATGTCACCGTAGCCCTCTGAGGAGGCCTGTTGTGTCACAACGGTGTTGTCTCTCCGGTCTCCAGCCCGCAGTACTACGACAACAGCACGTCCAGCGCCATCATGGAGAATGTCCTGGTGGTGACGCTACCTCAGAGGAACTACAGCCTGGACTCAGGGATGCCCTACAACGACACGGTAAGAGAGAGACTCACTGTCTTTCCGCCTGTCTCTCTGTAGGACTGCAGGTCTGGCTGTCTTGACTGACTGTTCACTTGTCTTTCTGTCTGCATGTGTCTGACAAGCCCCTGAACCCAGCTTGAAGAAGGAGGCAGAGAATGTTGATAATGAGAGTGTGTTGTGGTGATAAATGAGAGCATGTTGTATTGTGGTGATAATGAGAGCATGTTGTGTTGTGGTGATGATGAGAGTGTGTTGTGTTGTGGTGATAATAAGAGCTTGTCGTGCTGGATAATGAGACTGTGTAGTGTTGTGGTGATAATGACAGCGTGTTGTTTGGGTGGTGATAATGAGAACATGTTGTGTTGTTATGTTGATAATGACAGCGTGTTGTGTTGTGGTGATAATGATGCTTCAGATCAATGACTACGTGGCGGGCTACCACAACGGGGCGCTGCTGTTCGGCCAGGTTCTCCGGCAAGAACTTCGGAAAGTTGCCCGGGCCTCCAGCATCGACGACAACCCCTTCGGAAACGTCACCTTCGACGGTACCTGTCTGTGTGTCTGTGTGTCTGTTTGTCTAGCTGTCTATCTGTCTGTGTGTCCGTATGTTTGTCTGTCTGTCTGTCTGTCTGTCTGTGCTGTCGGTATGTCTCTGTCTGTCTGTCTGTCTGTCTGTCTGTCTGTCTGTCTGTCTGTCTGTCTGTCTGTCTGTCTGTCTGTCGGTATGTCTCTCCCTGTCTGTCTGTCTCTCTGACTACAGTATCTGTTTGATGTCTGTCTGTCTCTCTCTCAATATGTCTCTCTATCACTCAATATCTCTGTCTGTCTCTCTGTCTGACTCTCTGTCTCTCTGTCTGATTCTCTGTCTGTCTCTCTGTCTGTCTGTCTATCTGTTGTCTGTTTGTCTGCAGGGTGGGGGGGACGCTATGTGCTCGATGAATACGGAGACCGGGACGCCAACTTCTCTGTCATCTACACGACCAAGACCACCGGCAAGGTGCTCCCTCCTGTCTCCTCCTCTCTCCTCCTGTCTCCCCCTGTTCTCCTCCTCTCTCCTCCTGTCTCCCCCTGTTCTCCTCCTCTCTCCTCCTGTCTCCCCCTGTTCTCCTCCTCTCTCCTCCTCTCTCCTCCTGTCACCTCTTCTCCTCGTTTTGTTCTAGTAGCACAATGACTTATTAGTTGATTTCCAGTATATGGGTTGAAATCTCTATCTAAGGTGGGAATTCCTATGACTAGAAAATTCCCAGGAAATTCCCGAAGCCTTTTAAGCTCCTCTTCAACGGGTATGGCAGGAGGGATCTGCTGGATAAGGGAGACCGAGGATTACCTCTTAACAGAGGAATTCACCCCACCGTATAAACACAGGATATCTGTTGAGGACAGGGAACGATCTGCTGCAGGACGAGCAGGATAAGACCTAAAACTTTCCACTGATCTCTCCTTCACGGGGTCCAGTACCAAACCCTGCTGATCTTCGACTCGTCCGATAACTCGACCACCGTGGTGGACGCCACCCCGGACCTATCCTGGGAGGGAGGGATTCTACCCAAGGCACAGCCAGCCCACGGTAAATCACACCTCAATGATACCTGTACAACACACCTGTATAACACATGTATGAGTTATCATGGATTTGTTAATCACAATCACTTCTACTCAGAAAATTAGCATACGTTCAAACTATTTCTAACACTACCGCCGTATGTGACTGTAGAATACATTCATAAAGCAGGCAGTGTTCTAACTTTGACTGTAGCATTAACTAGTTAACTTTAATGCTCTGTACTTATACGGAGTATTTCAGTATAAGTACAGTCAGAGATGACTGAAGGGGGCTCCTTTCTTCTTTATGGCCGTCATAAAGCCCACCCGTCTCCTCCTATCAGGTTGGGGTTAGACAGATATAGAGAGGTTTACAGCTTCAGGGGTCAACTCAGAAAACATCTCAGGGGCGGCAGGTGAAATGAGGGACACGTGTGAATTGTAAGAATATAGTCCTTCTATAACTCATTGGCCACTTATTTCATTCATGTAGGCAAGATAAAGCTCAAACTTCCTTTAAACATACGGTACATTTCTCACATAGTATTTTACCTGTATAAGACACCTGTAAACCTGCAAGAATTCACACATTCCACCTTTATATTACATATATAACACACCTGATATGTTTGGTGAGTGCTTGTGTCCATGGTTTCATTTGAACGTGTGTGTGTGTGTGTGTGTGTGTGTGTGTGTGTGTGTGTGTGTGTGTGTGTGTGTGTGTGTGTGTGTGTGTGTGTGTGTGTGTGTGTGTGTGTGTGTGTGTGTGTGTGTGTGTGTGTGTGTGTGTGTCTATGTGTGTGTGTGTGTCCAGAGCTGGAACTGCAGGATATCATTGTGATCGTCCTGAGTGTAAGCGTTGTCGTGGTAACAGCCATCGCTTTCATCTTCTACAGGTAAACACACGTCAGCACACATCAGCTGACGTCTTTATTCCCCCATTCTTTCGGATCAATACAGGTGTGTGTGTGTGTGTGTGTGTGTGTGTGTGTGTGTGTGTGTGTGTGTGTGTGTGTGTGTGTGTGTGTGTGTGTGTGTGTGTGTGTGTGTGTGTGTGTGTGTGTGTGTGTGTGTGTGTTGTGTGTGTGTGTGTGTGTGTGTGTGCGGGGGGGGGGTGTTCACATTTGTTGGTTCATTTCCTCTGTGTGTGTTTACCTGACATCAGACAGAACAGAAAAGAGCGTAAGAGCCAGAAGAAGTGGTCCCACATCAACCCCGACTTGATTGGACCACTAGACGAGAAGGAGGTGTCCTTGACGGTGAGGTGCAGCCGTCCCAGCCAATGGGAGGACAGCTAAGAGAGGGAGCGGAAGCTTTCTGATGACATTCAATTGTTAATTGTCATTAAATTCATAAATATAAATAAACATTATATTTCATGGAGGGATAACATAAAATGAGCAGGTGGTAATTCTAGATTGGTAAATAAATGATGATGAATTTTGTGAGATAATCTAAGTCAAATCTAGTAAATCACTAAGTAAGGACCACAATCTCTGATTCACTTTGTTCATTGATGGATAAAGTGCATGTTGAACTCCCAAATCAACATGTGTGTCTGTGTGTGTGTGTGTGTGTGTGTGTGTGTGTGTGTGTGTGTGTGTGTGTGTGTGTGTGTGTGTGTGTGTGTGTGTGTGTGTGTGTGTGTGTGTGTGTGTGTGTGTGTGTGTGTGTGTGTGTGTGTGTGTTTCACAGATCGAGGACAAAAGAAAGAGCAGCGCGTATCAAATCAACAGGGGCCGTTATGACAAAAAGGTACAAAAATACATCCTAAAATAAAATACATCCAGTACATTGTAGAACCACTTTTATTAACCACTGATATTGATAGTACGACAATGTCTTACTATCCTAACTATTTAACTTCAAACCGTTCATAAGATAAGTGAGTGTCTAAAGAATGAAACCTTTCCCTTATACACGTTAATATCCTGTGAAGTTATGGTTCTTGTAATTCTTATTGTTTATACCCTCTGTTTTGTTTTGTCCTTTTTGTTCTGTTTGTCTTTACTTTAGCATTTACTTTAGGGTCTATTATTGCTTTCATTAGTTGATTGATTTTATCGTATCTTATCCTGTGTTTTCCTGCTGGGTGGGGGGGATTAATAAAGCCGTTATCTACAGTATCTATCTTATCGATCCACCCACGACCCGATCAACACTGGGGCTTCAGTGGGTCTGAGGAGATAGTGTTCAGGATATCTGTATTATTCCATTTCCACCTGCACTATGTGACCAGTGTTCCCATTCTGGCAACACTGGTCACATAGTGCAGGTGGAAATGGAATTCAAAGTAACGGACAGAAAGTACAGATTGATCGCGTTCACTTTGTGTGGATGACTTTATTCGGAGTGTTGTGGATTCATTTCGTGCGGACGGCATCATTATGTTTCATTTGCGGGGATTCGTTGACTTTGAATTTTGTTGTTCTGCTCTCTAGCCGGTGATCCTGAAGCAACTGATACACACGGACGGGAACTTCAGCGACAACCAGAGGATCGAGCTGAACACCGTAAAGACCACTCTCAGCCTGTCCCTGCCTGTCTCAGCCTGTTTCAACCTGTTTCAGACGGTTTTGATTTGTGTCAAGACTGTTTTCGTCTGAACCACTAGACCTGTTTCAACCAGTTTTAACCTGTTGAACTCAGTTTGCCATCTGTTTCGAGGCATTTAATACGATGATGTCTCGCTGCTTCGGTTGACTTATAGAATAGAAACCGCCATCCCGTGTGTCCAAACGAGATGATCATCTGCCGTGCATTGTTTCTGCGTGGCGTGTCACTTCCTGTTGTCTGTTGCAACCTCCTGTGCGTGCTCAGGGACAGGTCCATGGAGCGCTGTGTCAGGCTGTCTGTGTGGGAGTCTCCCCTGGCTCGTGTTGTGATGTAACAGTGTGGGCCAATCCCTTATCTCAAAGTAGCGCTCCACTCCATCTGACCTTTGACCTCAGATATACTCATAGAGAGTACAAATACTACTACTCTCTCACTACATGTACTCAGTACTAAGGAAATAGCCCATTGTGACAGTGTCCCTTTAATGACATGCATCTGAACTAACTGTAATAATGTAATAATTGTATCATAAATGAGAAGAACTGAAGATCTGTTGATCGCACTTAATACACACTTGTATAGTTTAAATGTAAAAATGGAATAATGTTGACCTTCGCTCCACCAGCTGCTGGGCATCGACTACTACAACCTGGCCAAGTTCTACGGCACGGTCAAGTACGAGTGGGGTGTGTTCGGGGTGTTTGAGCTGTGTGAGAGGGGTTCCCTCCGGGTGAGTGCGACCTCTGCTCGCCTCCAGTACAACCTCAGCCGCATCACACCCTCGTCCATACCGTTAGGACCAGCCTGTCTCACACCCATCTCCATCAGAGAACATTGTGATCAGCCTGTCTCGCACCCATCTTCATTCAAGCCCGTTATGATCAGCCTGTCTCACCAATCTTCATCTGAGTCTTTTATGACCCGCGTGTCTCACACTCATTCAATATCCTCAACAACTTAGTCCGGTATAACCCAAGTATTATCTTAACTTACCTTATCTTAGAATCACAGTCCCACTTTAAATCATTCATGCTCTGCTCTGTTTCATAATGAAGTCGTTGACGATGAAGTAACCAAGCATGAAAACCAGTTAAAGCAATCTCATTATTTCCCTTCAGCATGTTCTCAACGACCTCATCTCCTACCCTGATGAGGCGTTCATGGATATGGAGTTCAAGATCTCCGTGATGTACGACATCGCAAAGGTGTTCACATCGTCCTTCTTCCTGTCTGTTGGTTCCTCCTTGTAAATAGTTTTCAACCCGTGTGAACCCCTGAAAGATGACTGAGTGAACATGTTTTCAGGAAACTATGAACTACAACTACAGGGTACTTAGCATGTTGGGTTACTTAGCATGTAAAGTAGATACTAATCAAATAGGGCAAGCTATTCAAATATTAGGATACAGATGTTACTTGTAGGGTGTTCCGCATTTTAATCACCTGTAACTGTACTTGATCATTCAAAGATGGCCGACCCAGGTTAAACAAAGTCCCCCTGTCTGTCTGTACTGCAGGGCATGTCCTACCTCCACTCCAGTAGCATCGAGAGCCACGGCCGCCTCAAGTCCACCAACTGTGTGGTGGACAACCGCATGGTGGTGAAGATCACTGACTTCGGCTGCCACACCATCCTGAACCCTGCTCTCGGTAAGACGCACCCGGACCCCCTCGTCTCTACACGCATGGCCTCACCGGGGTGATGCTGTGGGTGCTCTTTGTCGTGATCCTCTACGTCTTCCTCGTTCTCTCCATACTGCTCCTCCTTTGTTTCTTCCTCCTCCTCCTCTTGCTCTTCCACTTCAACTTCCTCCTCTTCCTCCTCCTCCTCGTCATTATCCTCCTACTCCCCTTCTTCCTCCTTATCTTGTTTTCTTCTATCTTCTCCTCAAACCCATACTATAACTCCTCCTACCCCTTCTCTTCCTCCTCCTCCTCTTGCTCCTCCTGTTCCTCCTCCTCCTCCTCCTGCTCCTCCACCTCCTCCTCCTCCTGCTCCTCCACCTCCTCCTGCTGCTCCTCCTCTCCTCCTGCTCCTCCTCTTGCTCCTCCTCCTCCTCCTCCTCCTCCTCCTCCTCCTCCTCCTCTCCTCCTCCTCCTCCTGCTCCTCTCCCTCTTCTCTCCTCCCGTCCTCCTCCTCTCCTCCTCCTCCTCCTCCTCCTCCTTCCTCTCCCCTCTCTCCCTCCTCCTGCCTCCTCCTCCTCCTCCTCTTGCTCCTCCTCCTCCTCCTCCTGCTCTACCTCCTCCTCCAGACCTGTGGACCTCCCCGGAGCACCTCCGTGTGGAAGGAGTCTCTCAGAAAGGAGACATCTACAGCTACTCCATCATCGCCCACGAGATCGTGCTGCGGAGGTCCACCTTCTACACGGCCTGCTGCTCTGAGCGCGCAGGTAGGCCAGGAGGGGTGAGGGCTCCACAGGTAGGACATCTAGGATGATGAGGTGTGGGGGTAGATTGTCCATAAGCCAAGGAATAGTGATGCAACAGTGCAGCCCCAGTGGCCACTGAATGTAATTGCAAGGCATGTATAGTTTAAATGAAAATATCTAGCATTTTCTCCTAGGCCTGAACTTTAATACCTGACCAATAATCCAAACCACAGCCCCCTATCCCTTACTCCTTACCCCAACCAACTATCCCCTAATCTTAACCACTATCGTCCTTTCCCTAACTCCTAAGCACTAACCCCTAACCCCTAAACCACTACTGCCCTATCCTAACTCCTAACTCCAGGGTTCAGGGTTATCCACGGTAGAACGTTTCGGATATTGACCTTTGAAACCTTGAGTGTGCGCCCTTGAAACAGGGTAGGGAATTGAGAAATTGATGTATTATATTCTGTATCGTTAACCTCATAGCATTATTGCCTAAGTCATATTTTAAGGTTCATCTTGTGTTTAGCGTCAAAAATTCATGAGTCAAATTAGATGACAGATTGTGATAAGGGAATGTAAAAACACCTCTGATTGGCTTAGGATGCAACCAATGAGGCGCAGTGAATCAGCAGCGATAGGAGACTAGAGGTTAGCCAAAATATGACTTAGGCAATTACGCTATGAGGCTAACGATATTGATAATGCTATGAGGCTAACAGTCTGTAGCTTTGCTAAACGATAGAAATTTCCGCATACACGTTTGTGACACTGTCCAAAGTTTAGTAACAATCTATACCCCTGGATTGTAACATTCTGATGCATAAAATGAGCAGTCAATGATCTAACGAGGTAAATACAAAATGCCAGCTACAACAAAGCGTGCGTGCATATTGCATGGTAGATAAGGTGAGCGACTCAGAGAACGAGGGACTTTCTTCTATTTTGTTGTGTACCTGTACATTTCATAGTCATATTATGTGCCTAGGATGATTTTCTCACGGCAAGGTGTATCTGCCTGCCTGCTTACCATTTGCCACCAAATTAAACAAGGCTGGCTGATCTGACCTTTAAACCTTAACCCATAACGCTAAAATGTCAAACATTTTTAGAAGCCCTAAACCTTAAAAAATAACCCATACTCCTGACAAGTAAACCCCTATCCCTTGACTCCTAACTCCCTATCCCTGACCCCTCACCCATAATCCTAACCATTAACCCCAATCCCTTCATTCCTAACCATTAACCGCTAGCTCCAAACCCATAACTCCTAACCACCCAACCCTAAACCCACTTACCCTCTAACCCCTGACCACTGCTGGGTTCCAGAGAAGCTGCACCGGGTTCAGTACCCTTCGGGCCAGACTCTCTTCAGACCGGACCTCAACTTCCAGACGGCCACAGAGACCGAGTTGGAGGTGAGTATAGCTCATCTGTGATTCTATAGTTTCAGACCTTCTCAGATGGTCTTCATCACCAGACGTTGAAATCCAAAACTTCATTTTGATTTGTTGGTGTTTAATGTCTTTGTTTGTGTACGTATGATTGTGTGTGTGTGTGTGTGTGTGTGTGTGTGTGTGTGTGTGTGGTGTGTGTGTGTGTGTTTGTCGTGTGTGTGTGTGTGTGTGTTGTGTGTGTGGTGTGTGTGGTGTGTGTGTGTGTGAATACAGTTGTTCACACTGATTAAAAACTGCTGGGATGAGGACCCGGAGCGCAGGCCAGACTTCAAGAAGATCGAGGGAACTCTGGGTAAGATCTTCAGGTACGTACCGAACACCAACATTACCTGCAAATGCACCACATTTATTACTGCCTTTAAGGGTCGTGTAAAACAATTCTAAACAGGATTCCTGCTCATGTAAGGCCCTCTGAATGCCCTTTGTGTTTCAAGAGGTTACAAATGTAAACTAGCCTTACATCGCCCTGCCCCTGCTAACTCTGGATGGATTAAGATCACGGTTTCTTACACCAGTGGTCCTCAAATGGGTGAACAAGTACCTCAAGGGGTACTTTTAAGCACAGCAGGGGCTACTCAGAAATGTGTTCTTTACCCTGAGCAAATTTAAATTCCGAAAGCTGGACAATCGAAAATCGCGAAAATAGGCAATTGGTTGAAACGTAAACCTTTTAGTGTAACTAGAGTTTTTGTGCGCAATTGTTCAATGGAAAGTGTAGTATACTATGCATGCAAATCATATATGAAATATATTTTACTGTTATTCAGGGCTGATAAGTGCATTGACATTTTAAGATGCAAGGCAACTACTATTTGTTTGTGATTCAGTCTATTGCGTGTTCCTGTTACTTCTACACAACACCAGATGCACAACTACGTAGTGTTATACTGAAACTGTGTAATGTGATGTTGAGTGAGTAGAAGAAGAATACAGTGATACTTGTTGAGTGAACCTTCAGTGCCCCTCTTGTTCTTTATTCCATTATATTAACAAGTACAAGTTAGTATAGAACAAAATGCGACAAGGATGATGAATACCGTACCTCTTACCGCATTATTTCTGTCCGGTGCCGGACCAACTACAATTCCGTTTGACACTTTGGGCTAAGATGTTGGGAACTAATCTACTCAGCCAACGCGCAGGAGGACGACTGGCCAGACATGAGGTTACGTGCAATCCTCTTACATTGTCTGGGCCAGTGTGTGTTTTACACACCTGCAGACGCAGGTGCGTCCTACAAAGAAGCAATGGATGCACTGCGTGCACACTTCATTCCTGCAATAAACGTTGTGGTGGAACGTCACAAGTTCAGATGAAGAATTCAGAAAAAGGAGGAGACCATTACAGAGTATCTTGCCGCTCTGCGCGAGTCAAAAAGTCAGCTTCTTTGTCCGGTAGATCTAGTGGTAGATACAGGTGCCGCTGTGTCTATCATTCCTGAACCTGTCTACAGAGAGCATTTCAGTAATGGGCCCCTGACTGAAACCAAAAGTTAAAATTAGTGTCAAAACAAAGTCAGATAGCCCAAGTATTAGGCTGTTCTTCAGCTACATGCTGCATTCTATACTACAGCACCAGCTGTATTTATATGTGTGGTGGAAAGGCAGGTACTGGTGTCTTGGAATGGACCTTATTCAAGGTTACTTGGACTTTCCCATTATGGGAAAAATTCTGTGCTCATACCTGCGGCCTCCAGTGTTGTGAGGTCATAGTGGGCCAGTGACCTGGTGTGCTGAAACTCGGCTTATCTAAAGACTTGTCTCAACCGGGATGAAAGATGAAGGCGGCACGAAGCAGAACAGCCGTCAACCAGGAACTGCAGAGACCTTCCTTTCTCTGTGAGACAAAGGCGCTTCACGGAGCTCCGAGAGATTGTTAGCATACGTAATAGAGGAATGATGGCAATCT
>OLKM01002617.1:0-44231 GCA_900291075.1 Melanogrammus aeglefinus | reverse complement strand
AACAGCTCCAACAGTAATAATAATCAACTATGGTTTGTAAATGTTCTTAATGATTCGATAGACAATGAAAAAATGATCATACAAAAAATTAATCGCTTGATTCGAAAATGGTTATATCAGTAATCAGTAATCATCATCAATCATAGTTTCTCACAATAAACCTTTTTGTGGTGAGATGAATGAATGATTGAAACCCTTTGTTCAAAAATAAAACAAAACAAACAAAAAAGTTCTAAAGCTGAGCAGTTGTGTCAAGGAGGAACCAACATGAACTTTAGAGAGGTGGTTGACAAAAGTCCTAGCATCTTTCGAAAACTAACCTCTCGTAAAATAAAGGAAAGAAAATAACAAACACTCAAGAAATAAAGAAATGAAAATAACAAACACTCAAACACTCCTACTCTTCACCCCATATCAGTCAATTTGCGTGCCAAATCTAAGTGTCATTCCAAGTTGGTGAATCAACTAATTTGCAGTGGCTTGCATGTATCCACTTCGTCTTCTTAGCTACACGAACAGCGGATCGATAACTAATAGAATTTTGGTATGGCCCCTCATTTGGTTTGATTGAATTGAGTCTGTGTAGATGATTCCTGGTCATTCAGTCTTTTATGATTGGTCTCAGTTCCATCCCACGGCCAGCTCTGTGAGTGGATATTGCTTGACACCTGGAGGACTCCACTGACTTCACTGGTTTCCATGGTTATTGTTGTTTCCGTCATGAATCGTATATGCGGCTGAGTTCTTCAACCCACTTTGCGACTGTTAATTTCTTCATCAGTTTTCGTTCCCCTGGTTTCTCGTTGGGGCCGCTCAACGGTAACCCTTTCGAGGGTCTTCACAGTTCTCTTTGCCAGTGTCCACTTTGTTCCACAGTTGTGGCATGGTCGAAGTTCTTTCTGTCTGTCTGGCGGAGGAATCGTTCTCTATTTCTGTTGGGGCTGGGGAATCTTTCCGTTCCCTTTGCCATTCCCTTCTCCTCGTCCGCCAGAAATCGAATCCTGGACTTCTTTATATCTCGATCCACTTTTCTCCGAATTCCTTGATCTCTGCATTGTGCTGCTTCGGTTGTCCCAGCCGGGAAACCTTGTCTTTACTCCCTTCGGATCTCCGGCAGTACCTGCTGGAGGTACATGGTCTTCAAAGGCAAGTCCTGTGACTGGTCGATGGTGTCCATATCATATTCAGTTTGGCCTGAGTGCAGCAAATAACATTCGAAGAAGCGCTCGTTGAACTGGTCCAGACTCTCGGTCTTCCTTCTGCAACAAACGTGTGATTGTTGTCGATTGACCTGTGCCTTGGAGTGCTTTTGGATCCACGCCTTTATGGCCTCCCATCCCTTCTCTGTTCTCATTCCGTCTTCTCCAAGGGGCATCTTCCACCTCGTATCGAATCTGGATGCGCCCTCAGTGCTGCTCACAGGTGTTTGAAACAAAATAGCAAGCCCATCGTAGGGGTGGAGTTCGTACAGAAGCATCAGTTGTTTCAGTTTCATCCATGGCTGTAGGCCTGCTCTCTTTGGTGTGGTCCGGTCTCCGCACTCCATTTTTTGTATGTTCTTCGGGCTGGAGGCGTTCATAGAGGATTGTGCGTCCCTCAGCTGCTTTCTTCTTCTTCAAGGGCCTGAGGTTAGCATAGTCAGGTGGGGCAGATGGATTTCCTTCCGTGGCACGTGGGTGGGTACTGCAGATGACCGGGTACTCGCCTATACAAGCTGTTGACGGCTGGGAGAACCTGTGTTCTTTGACTCCTGTAAACCACCAGGTGGCGACGATGGCTGCATCGGGAAGATGTATTCCCCATCTGGGCCACACAATGGCAGTGTGGGGTACATGCGCGACCATAGACTCCCAAAACTCCTCCTCCGTTGCCTTGGTCATCCCCCTTTGGGGCCCTGAGTCGAGGGGCGGCCGCTATCAGTCCCTTCTCTGACTAGCGTCTGGTGTAGGTTTCTCTCTCGCCGAGTCAATTCATCCTTTTAACAAACGAATTTCATCGCAAGGCAGTTTGATTTGCTCTCATTGTCTTTTCCCAGAGCATTCTTCATAGTTGAGCAATTGTCTTTTCCAATTCATCTCTCTTTTTGTTGCTGACATGCTTGATAAAGTAGCGCTTACACTGAGACCAATAAGTAACAACCCCAACTGGTTTCACTTCGTCTAGTCTTCTTGGACCCCAGTCCTTTGAAAACCTTCCAGATCGATTCCTTTGGCCAGCGTTTAGTTTGGGGGTCCATCATTATCTCATAAAAACAATATATTGTGATTCCTCGGCGGGGATCAAAACAACATAGCACAAACCAAAAACTCTAGCGATTCATGTAACCTCACCAGTGAATTCAATTACAAATACGGTTTCACTCCCTTGTCCAACAAGTCGTAAAAACAAAAGCCCTGAGCAAACCAGACGTCTTTAATGTTATATTCAGGACACGTATCAACATTGACAAACTAGCAAAGATGAACAAATCACTTGAATGACAATGCTATTACAATATTCTTAGGACTCAAACCCCAGACCAAAGGCCTTAACAACATATTCCAGGACTCAAACCCAGACCAAAGGCGCCTTAATCATATTCCAGGACTCAAACCCAGACCAAAGGCCTTAATCAATATTCTAGGACTCAAACCCAGACCAAAGGAACAAACAATAGTTTCATATGGCGTATATTCAGTGATTATTACACAAACTCTTAATCACTAATGCAGGTCCTCACTTCGTCAAGCTCTTAATGACACAACTTCATTACTCAGCAAATGTAGTGCAGCCTAATAGTAAAACAAATAATAATAATCACAGTTATGTGTGTGTAGATTATTTTTAAGATTACTTTCTTGTTCTTTTCTCTTGGTCGAGAGTGTGGGAATGAGATTCAGTCACCGTTGATTTCCCACGTGGTGCATAGAGATGCGCTGGTTCCAGCCGCGTTGTGGATGCGGGTCCCTCGGCAGGGCGCAGGCGTTGAGACGTCCTTCCCAGGCAGGGCGCGCGCGCTCTTCTCTGTCACAGGGCAATCTTCAGAGGCAATCGTCTTCCTCACTCCTCTCTCTTCAAGACGGTGTCACGCACCCAAATGTTAGATTTTCAGCTTATTTTCTAAACTGTTCGGACAGACTCTGCGTTGTGTATTTCAGTCGTAGGTAGTAATTCTTGAAGTTCGAAATCAAAAACAGCTTGACAGGTTGGAGTAGAGGGTTGAATAGATGGTTTATTCCGGGATGTACAGCGAGATACAGACTTAGGTTGAATAATCTATAGTGGACCCGGTGGTCGATGACTTGTTCCTTGGCTGTCGAAACCCTCTACTCATCGAACCAAAGGGTTGGGCGAGTATAATACAAAAAGGGGATGGATAAAAACACGTGAACAGACGCACTCTCCCTTGATAAGGTATCTGGCCCTGGCTATGTCCCGGAGGGCCAGGTTGGTTCGACCTACCCTGACACATAACAATGGCAGAATGTTGGGGATAACACCTTGTATCAGTATGAGAGGCCCTGGCCTGTCCCTAAACTAGAAATGTGAACAATAAGAGAGACACTAAAATACACCAACATTCTACACTCGCAATGGCGAGGCGCACACAGCCTTTAGCCGTGTTCTGTAAATATTCTAGAAGACACGGGAGTCCTGGAGCTCCATATCTAAATAATATCATATAGCCTACATAGATATCTATATCATATAATATATATTATCATGGCCAAAAGCTGTCGGAGCCGATATTATGAATCGCGTTAACGACCTAACGACCACGTTCCTGGTTCTTCCACGTCCACATCAATGTGAAGTAGACCGAACCTCGACAAGGAGGAGAAAGGGATTGTTGCCGGGCAGCGCTTAGGCACCTCCGCCTCCAGCAGCGCCGAGGCGGTGGTCCCTCGGCAGCGGGAAGTGGGGCTCAAGCAGGAGACATTCGCCGCCAACAATCCCTTTCTCCTCCATGTCGTGGTTCATGTTCTTGAGGGAGTCAAAGCCAAAGTTCCTTTCCCCCAATTCATTCTCAACGATGGCTCAGATAACCCCCACTACGCGTCTTGTTGTAGAAATACAAGAGACGAGAGTCCGACGTGTTATGCGCCACAACACCAAAAGCAGAACGGTTATCCAAATAACAAGGAAGTGTACTTTGACCACACTGCTTGCAACAAAAGGTCTGGGCCGCACTGGTATGCGCATTGCGCGTTGGTCTGCGAGACCTCTTGTGCTTCACGTACAACGTGGAAAACCGTCCTGGCTCACAAAATCAAGTTGCTGATTGTTTTTCCCGTCTACCCCTCCCAGCAGAAGAGGATACAGAGCCAGTAACAGAGCCAGAGATTGTTGCTCTGTTGGACACAGAACTCAAAGCTCTCTCAGTAGACAAGTTTACGGATGCATGTGAGGTGTGCCCTGAGCTCATAGCCCTAGAAACGCAGATACATAGGGGCTGGCCTAAGACAGCAAAGGCGCTACCAGGTGAGCTCAAACCATATTTCGCCACAAGAGATGAACTCTCAATCCAAGATATGATTATCTACATGGGCTCTCACCGACGACTTGTGCCGGTGGCCTTAAGGAAGCAGCTGGTGAACTTGGCACATGAGACACATCAGGGGATCGTCCGCACTAAACAAATGCTGCGGGACTTATACAGGTAGCCCGGTATGGACATGTCTGTGCAGGAAGCTATCCGTGCATGTGGACCATGCCGGCTGAATGACAAAAGTGCCAAGACACATGCCGCTCCTCTCCAGCCCATCCCACTACCTGATGCCCCATGGCAGAAAGTGGGCATGGACATTGTGGGACCGTTTGAGTCAGCCAGCTGGGACTGTCGCTTTGCAGTGACGTTGATTGACTACTACACAAAGTGGCCGGAGGTCGCATTCACTGCTACCATCACAACGGCAGCAATCACTTCCTTTCTGTCTACCGTGTTTGCCCGGTTTGGAAACCCTACAGAACTAGTGAGTGACAACGGAACTCAGTTCACTTCCAGTGAGTTTGCCGAGTACCTTGAAGCGAGAGACATCAAACACAGGAAAGTGTCTCTCTACTATCCACAAGCAAACGGAGCCGTAGAACACTGGAACCGCGTTCTAAAAGAGACATTGCTTTCTGCCGAACAAGAGAAAAGATCATGGAAGCCGTTCGTACAGGATTTTTTGGTCACTTACCGTGCTACTCCACATGGCACCACAGGAGTGTCACCTCATGAGCTCATGTGCAACCGACCAATGCGTACCAAAGTAGACATTGGCCCTGCTCGCAAACTTGATCCACTGCCAGAGGAACAACTACGCAGTCGGGTCGCTGCCAAACAGCAGGCATCGAAAACATACACTGATGTGAAAAGGGGAGCATGTGTGCCAAAGATAAAAGATGGAAGTTTAGTCAGAGTGAAGAAACCTTTCCATGTGAAAAAGGGACTGTCTTAGTTTCAGAGACCTGCCAGAGTGATGTGCAAAGCTGGTCCTAGTGCCTTCGTACTGGAGGATGGGCGCACATGGAACGCTACCCACCTATCTCTGGTCCCTGAGAGTGAAGTAGACAGGAATGTAGACCCAGAACCAGTGGCCTGCCCTGCCCCTGATCCTGAGCCGGAGTCGGCCCAGCAACCTGAGCCACCACAACAAGCAGTTGACCCTGGGATCATGGACAGACCAGTGAGAGGGAGAAAGGAGCCTGCTTGGCTTCAGGAGTATGAACACTAATTGTTCTGATGGACTGTGAGGTAAAAGAAGAGTTAAAATGTAAAAAATACGGCTGTGAAAACGTAAAAAGAAATACTGTTGCATACTGAAAAATGTTGTTGTTGACTACTGAATGTGGAATAGATACTGTTTATGTTGGACACTGTATTCGATTGAGACAAGGCTGTTGTGATTTACATACCTGAAATGTCACGTTAAATTTACATTATATACGGGTTACGGATTTTAAGAGTTTACCTGCTCCAGTTTATATGCAAAGGGAAAAGTGAGAGGACAGTAAAGTTATATTTTAGCAACATTTTCTAAGGTGAAGTTCTGTGTTGATGCTGATAAGATGGCACTTGAGTTATTGCCCTACTGTTGAGTTATTGCACTATTGATGAGTTATTGTACTACTGAGTTTTGAATTATTACAACTCTGCTGATGTCAGATGTGGCATTGTTCCTTTGGTTACGTTTAAGCTTCAGGGGGAATATGTTGTGTATTCAGTCTTATTATGTGCTGTTCCTGTTACTCCACTACACCACCAGATGGCGAACTTACCTAGTGCTTTACTGAACTGTGTAATGTGATGTTGAGTGAGTAGAAGAACAATACAGTGATACTTGTTGAGTGAACCTACAGTGACTGTCTCGTTCTTTATTCCATTATATTAACAAGTACAAGTTAGTAATATTGGTTAGTTGAAAATAATAATCATTGAGATTAAACATCTCTTCATTGTCCTGGCCAAGACAGGCAGTAGTAGCCAACAGTCACACATAGTATACACAAAACATAAGAAAATAAAATAACTAAAAAAGTCCGCAGGGGGGAAGGGGGATATCAATATTGCAAGACATTTCGGGAGGCTCAAGGAGGAGAGTAAAGTGTAGTCTTTTGGTGGACTCTATAGACATAATACACCATAGTCTACTGTGTTATTGACATGTTTTCGTTGTGCTATAGGGACACTGTCTCTTTAAGATCACGCCACTTGTGTGTTGATATGCCGGTCAGCACGATGTTTGAGTTTAACGTTTTTTATGTGACAAAATGAACGACATGCCGTTGCTTGTCACGTGAGAAATTGTCTATTCCCTTATTTTATCGCAATCTATACAGTCTATAGACAGAACGTCTTACCTGGGAGAGTTTGTCGATGGCGGAGCCGTTATGTTTAAAAACATAACGTCTTACCTGGGCGAGTGTCACTGCAGTGTGTGCGCGTGCATGTGTGTTCTTACCTGTGCGTGTGCCGATGGCCGTGCCGTTATACGTCTTACCTGTGCGTGTGTGTGTGTGTGTGTTGCTTCCGTGTTTCTGTCGCTGCCTTTGTGTTGACGTGCAGTGTGTGCACGTGCTTTTTTTTGTGTGTGTGTGTGTAGTGTGTGCGCATCTGTGTGCATTTCAGTGTATGTTTGTGCGCATGTGCGTGCTTGCCGTGTATATATGCCTTCACGCTTGGCACATGCGCACTTGAGTAACTTGAGTAACTGGTACGACAGGCCTGCTATTATAGTAGTAAGATCTTAGAGGGGGTACACTAGTCGAAAAGTTTGAGAACCACTGTCTTAAACTATCTTCTTAAACTTTTCTGAAATCTGACCCCAATCAGAGGTGGGTCACGGCATGAGCACGGTTCTGTCTCACTGAATTATTGCCATCGGGTAGCAACAGTTAAGAACCCCTGTTTGTCGGGTTGGCGGTTGAGACAGTAGAAGATCGTGACCCCTGACCCCAGTCCGGAGGCGTGTCCCGCTCACGTTCTCTCATTCCCTCGGCTCCTTGACAGTAACCTTCACAACCAGGTGAGCGAGACGTACATGGACAACCTGATCCGCCGGCTGCAGATGTACTCCAGGAACCTGGAGCACCTGGTGGAGGAGCGCACCTCGCTCTACAAGGCAGAGCGGGACCGCGCAGACCGCCTCAACTTCATGCTGCTGCCGGGGTACACTGACTGCACACATATACACAGACACGCACACACTGGGCTGAACATGTAGACCACTCAGCTGGCTTTGCTGGGGGATTGTTTTGTCTATTATCTTAATTTGATTAGTTAACCCTATTTACTTTATACGTACAGGCAGTGTTTTCCATAACTACTTCGACCCACTCTGCCTCCATCACCAACACAACCACCACCCATGTTATTATCCCCTCCTCCACTATCACCAACAATGTCATTAGCCCGACATCCACCTCCACGCCTACCACGTCACTGCTCCTCCTATCCCACCTCCTCAAACACCACCACTACCTCCCCCTCCTCCATCACCACCACTGTTACCTCCTCCATCACCACCGCTTCCACCTCCACCCAATCATAACCTCAACCTCTACCTCCTCCCCCTAGGCCGGTGGTGCGCTCACTGAAGGAGAAGGGGTGTGTGGAGCCAGAGCTGTTCGAGGAGGTGACGGTGTACTTCAGCGACATCGTTGGCTTCACCACCCTCTGCCACTACAGCACGCCCATGGAGGTGGTGGACATGCTCAACGACATCTACAAGAACTTCGATAGCATCCTCGACCACCACGACGTGTACAAGGTACTGATGCTGACGCTAGCTACACTAGCTGAGAGCTAACGTACGGACAGACCATTTTAATAAGGTTCAAAAGATTATTAAAGGTCCCATGGCATGAAAATCTCACTTTATGAGGTTTTCGCACATTCATTTTAGTTCCCCTAACCTGCCTATTGTCTCAGAGTGGCTTAAACTTGAGTTTGGTCTAAAACGAGCACTAGGTATGTGGCCCCATATGTCGTCATAAGGGGCCAAGCTTCCCCTTTCTCTGTCTTGCCCGCCCAGAGAATTTGACCCGCCAATGAGACAATGAGCTACGACCTTGCGAGTGCCACGGTGTGTGTGTGTGTGTGTGTGTGTGTGTGTGTGTGTGTGTGTGTGTGTGTGTGTGTGTGGTGTGTGTGTGTGTGTGTGTGTGTGTGTGTGTGTGTGTGTGTGTGTGTGTGTGTGTGTGTGTGTGTGATAAGACACACTTTAACGCAAGTGTGGCACATAACAAGTTGGTCTGGTGTCTCTGGTATTTCCTCACTACAGTAACAATACTGTAGTGAGGGTTATCTCAGCCATGGTTGAGAAGGAATTAGGGGAAAGGAACTTTGGGTTTGACTCCCGGAAGTACATGAACTGCGACATGGACGAGAAATTGATTGTTGCCCACGATTTTTCTCCCGCCGGCCGCTGCCAAGCACCACCGCTGCGGGGTCGAGGCACGGCACTGCCCGCCGCCCGAGGCAGTATTGCCTTGGCAACGGGGCTCCGGCGGGAGACAATCGCGGGCAACAATCCCTTTCTCCTCCATGTCGTGGTTCAGCCTACTTCAGATTGATGTGGAAGTGTAAGGACCAGAGACGTCAGAGAACCTGACGCAGTCGTTTAAGATTCATAATATCGTCTGGGGCGCACACAGCTTTTGCCGTGGTAATTTATATTATATAGATATAGATATCTATGTATAGTATGATATCATTTAGATATAGAGCTCCAGGACTTCTGCCGGAGCACCCGGAGTGTTCTAGAATATTTATAGAACACGACCAAAGGCTGTGTGCGCCTCGCCGTGGGATTAATCCAATGTAGACAGAGCGCATGGTTGGTACCTTGTGGCCACACCCCCACCCTCCTCCTTGACCCGCCTCTCTCCTCCTCATTTGCATTAAAGCTTCAGACACCAAAACGGCGCATTTGGGGAAAGCTCAATGTGCAACTGGCTCGTAGTGGCTGTAATTCTGCACCATGGCTGAATTTCGGGATCATCTTCAAATACTGTGATATGGCCCCACTTATATCTATATTAAAGGAATAAAAAAGTAAAGTAGCATGCTTATGGAGGACCACAAGTGTCACGGAAATAGTAATAAAGTAATTCATTATTTGATATTTTAATGGGCAATAAAAATAGGAATTATAAAAACTATTTACAAATGAAATATTAATCCATCAATAAGTAGCTCAAATTAAAATGGGATTTACAAAAACAACTTAAAACAGTCAATAAGTACATTATTTAAAAAATCATTAATGAATTCATAAATAAATGATGCAATTTAAAAATATATTTGAAAATGCAGTTTAAAAAGAGAAATAAATAACTGGATTAACAAATTGGATTAAGAATACAGATTTTAATCAGACATTTAAAAGGGCGATTTGCATTTCTATTTCCCCGCTGCTTTTCCTTTTCCGATTAGCTATTCGATTTGCTTAGTCATTTAGCTTCTCCATTTAGCCTCTCCATTAGCCTTTCCGTGACACTTTGGACCTTGCACTGGTAAAGCAATGCAAATTAGCCATGTAACAAGCTCTCTGATTGGCTATCACCTGCTATGTCATATGCAGACGTATGACATGGATGTGGGAAGGAGAAGGTGTTTTTTTCAAGCACTTACATGGAACTAAATGGAAGAAACACGGAATAACACAATAAATGCCATAATTATGGAGTTAGAATCATGCCAAAACCCCACACACTCGCAAAACGTGTTTTACTCACGCACAACGATTCACACACACACAAAACGTACGGAACTGAAGTACAAGTAGGCCTATGGAACTGCATGCGCGTGCGGATCAGCGAGGCGGAAAATTAGTGCCAAAAGTCACGTGACAAACAAATGTCCTGTGATTCACACTACACAACAGCAGGTGGCGCTTTTGAGTCAGTTTAAGGCCGCCAGGACGATATTTTTTTCTCCCCAAAATCTTTCTAACGTGTGTTGATTCGACTTGCCGCTCCTTGGACTCGGAATCGTACGACGGATACCTGCTCAGAGAAGTGAAAAGCTAGTTTGGGAGATTAAATTCAACACAATGAGCGGCCACCTGCTGTTGTGTAGTGTGAATCACAGGACATTTGTTTGTCACGTGACTTTTGGCACTAATTTTCCGCCTCGCTGATCCGCATGCACATGCAGTGTACTTGAAGGATTTTTTTTTGTAATTGAAGAAATATGTTTCTGAGTGTGTGTGTATGTGTGTGTGAATCGTTGTGCGTGAGTAAAACACGTTTTGTGCGTGTGTGAATCGTTGTGTGCGTGAGTAAAACACGTTTTGTGTGTGTGTGAATCGTTGTGCGTGAGTAAAACACGTTTTGCGAGTGTGTGGGGTTTTGGCATGATTCTAACTCCATAATTATGGCATTTAAATGGAGAAGCTAAATGACTAAGCAAATCGAATAGCTAATCGGAAAAGGAAAAGCAGCGGGGAAATGGAAATGCAAATGCGCCCTTTTAAATGTCTGATTAAAATCTGTATTCTTCATCCAATTTGTGAATCCAGTTATTTATTTCTCTTTTTAAACTGCATTTTCAAATATATTTTTAAATTGCATCATTTATTTATGAATGAATTAATGATTTTTTAAATAATGTACTTATTGACTGTTTTAAGTTGTTTTTGTAAATCCCATTTTAATTTGAGCTACTTATTGATGGATTAATATTTCATTTGTAAAAAGTTTTTATAATTCCTATTTTTATTAAAATAAAAATATCAGATAATGAATTACTTTATTACTATTTCCGTGACACTTGTGGTCCTCCATATGCTTTGGGTTCTTTGAGGTTCTAAAGGTTTTCTCCTGTAGTGGTTGGAAAGGGTTTTGCTTGGGGTATTTATGTGTGGGGAGCCTGAAAATGTAGGAATGAATGGATAGAAACATGTCAACTGGAAAAGCAGAAGGAGGTGAAAAAGATTCTGCTGCTCTTGTGAGTTTGCTGCCAATTAATGTTTAGAGACCATACAGCAACTAGATTTGTGTTTAGCTTTCTAATAGAATAGGCTAGCATGCCTGCTATAGAGGTCCCAATTCTAGGCAATGTCGCAATTTTGTCTAATATGTTTTCAACATTTGAAGGAAGCTTTTGAGGGTTTCTCAGAGTATGTATCCACGATAAAGACGTTAAGATAAAGGTTGATTAAGGTAGTAAACCGGGAATGTGCTATTTTGTTAGCATTGTTAGCTCAAATGTTTTACCAACGGAAACCCGAATGAAAGGGTATCCAGGATCCCCAGAGAGCCACAGAGTCGAGGGGTCCCAGGTCATGATGTCCCCCCCCCCCGCCTCCCAGGTGGAGACCATCGGCGACGCCTACATGGTGGCATCCGGCCTGCCGCGCCGCAACGGGAACCGCCACGCCGTGGACATCGCCCACATGGCGCTGGACATCCTGGCCTTCGTCGGGACCTTCCAGCTGCAGCACCTCCCGGGCATCCCCCTGTGGATCCGCATCGGGGTGCACTCCGGTAGGCCAGCCCCCCCCCCCTTGACCCCTGATGACCTCCTCACAACCCTATCATGACCCACTGATGACCTCCTCATGACCCCCTGATGACCTCATGACCTGCTGATGACCCCATCATGACCCATTGATGACCTCCTCATGACCCCCAGATCACCCCCTTATGACCCCGGCTAATAGTCAAATAATTAATCATAATCAATAACACCTTTTTTATTTAGTTATAAAAATATATTATAAAGTGCTTTTCTGGGTACTGGGTACTGGCAAATGACAAATAAAACATAGAAATGTTTATTAACCCTCTCACTACCTTCTCAAAACCCTCTCACAACCTCTCTGAACCCTCTCACAACCTCTAATAACCCTCTCACAATCCTCTCTGAACCCTCTCACATCCTTCTCAAAACCCTCTCACAACCTCTCACAACCCTCTCACAACCTCTCACAACCCTCTCACAACCTTCTCATAACCCTCTCACAACCTTTTATAACCCTCTCATAACCCTCTCTTAACCTCTCATAACCCTCTCACAACCTCTCATAACCCTCTCACAACCTCTATTAACCCTCTCACAACCTCTCATAACCCTCTCACAACCTTCTCAAAACCCTCTCACAACCTCTCATAACCCTCTCGCAACCTCTAATAACCCTCTCACAACCTCTCATAACCCTCTCACAACCTTCTCAAAACCCTCTCACAACCTCTAATAACCCTCTCACAACCTCTCATAACCCTCTCACAACCTTCTCAAAACCCTCTCACAACCTCTCATAACCCTCTCACAACCTCTCATAACCCTCTCACAACCTTCTCAAAACCCTCTCACAACCCTCTCACAACCTCTCATAACCCTCTCACAACCTCTCACAACCCTCTCACAACCTCTCATAACCCTCTCACAACCCTCTCACAACCACTCATAACCCTCTCACAACCTCTCACAACCCTCTCACAACCTCTCATAACCCTCTCACAACCTTCTCACAACCCTCGACAGCCTTTGTATAACTGCAACTGGAGGACTGCTCCAACAAAATGTTGTTGTCTTGTGCAACAACAAGACAACAACATTTTAATATAATGTGCGTTTGAAATTGTAAGTAACCCTCTCATAAACCTCTCACAGCCTTGTCATTACCCTCTTCTCTTATCACCATCTTATCACCGTGACGACCAGTTGTAAAACAGTTTATGATCTGTTTTGTGTGGGGGGAGAAACATGTCAAGTTATCCTTATTTATTTGTCCCTCTATGTTGTTTACATGTTTATCTGTATGTTTATGTCGGCCCGTCTGCCTGTCTGTCTGTCTGTCTGTCTGTCTGTCTGTCTGTCTGTCTGTCTGTCTGTCTGTCTGTCTGTCTCCCTGTCTCCCTGTCTGCCTGTCTGTCTTCCCATCTGCTTGTCTGTCTGCCTGTCTGTCTGTCTACCTTTCTGTCTTCCTACCTATCTGTCTGTCTGTCTGTCTGTCTGTCTGTCTGTCTGTCTGTCTGTCTGTCTGTCTGTCTGTCTGTCTGTCTATGTCTGTCTGTCTGTCTCCCTGTCTCCCTGTCTGCCTGTATGTCTTCCCATCTGCCTGTCTGTCTGTCTGCCTGTCTGTCTGTCTGTCTGTCTGTCTGTCTGTCTGTCTGTCTGTCTGTCTGTCTGTCTGTCTGTCTGTCTGTCTGTCTGTCTGTCTGTCTGTCTGTCTGTCTGTCTGTCTGTCTGTCTGTCTGTCTGTCTGTCTGTCTGTCTGTCTTCCTTCCTGTCCACCTGTCTGCAGGCCCCTGTGCAGCTGGAGTGGTGGGGAACAAGATGCCGCGCTACTGCCTCTTCGGGGACACAGTGAACACGGCCTCACGCATGGAGTCCACCGGCCTGCGTATGACACACACGCATACACATCTACACACACACACACACATACACACATAAACACACACACACACACATACACGCATGCACGCATATGAGGGGCTGCCTGGGACAGAATTCAAACACGCATCTTACATTATAATCTGGCATATACACCACTTTACTCACACACATACTATTATCCTCTGTTTACATGTATGTATGTGAGTGTATAGTCCTGTATGTGAGAGAGTATAGTAATGTATGTCAGAGCGTACAGTAGTGTGTGAGAGAGCATACATTGGGTATGTGAGAGGGTATAGTAGTGTATTTGATGAGAGTATAGTTGTTTATGCAAGAGAATATTGAATATTGTGTGAGAGAGAAAATAGCATTATATGTGAGAGTATAATAGTGTGTGTGAGAGTTTGACTGAAACTGATGTGAGTTTGATTCTTCAGTTCCTGATAGGCTGACAGAAGAGGTAGTAGCTGCTGACACTCAAAATACTGAGCTTTCATTTCACTCTGGAATTTCCAGAGATCCTGTTATGCTGCTAAAAATGTTGCACTTTTTTTGGTGCTATGTTCGCACCAAAAAAAGATTTGGTCGCTTGTTTGCGTGGGCGCCTGAGTTTGAGAGAAGATTCCTCTTTTGACTGCCAATTGACGCTCAGCCATGGCCAGTCTCTATGCGTTGGGGAAGTACCAGCGACGTCAGAGAAACTGACGCAGTCGTTTAGGATTCATAATATCCTTTGTTCTAAAAAATATTCGAATCAGGGATTCTTGTTGTTACCGGTCCTGTGTGTGTTCCAACAGTTTATTAGCAGTGGTATCTAATAAATCGCTGTCTAAGCAATACTTCATTCACTGACTCTTCCGTTGTCATTAAATTATACATATATAATATCACAGCCAAAAGCTGTCTGTGCATCCGGATGATATTATGATTCTTAACAGTGCGTCTCTGGTCCTTCCACATCAATCTGAGTCCAGATTGAACCGCGACATGGAGCTCTGGGCTCCTCCGGCGGGGGCCGGGAGCTGGACTCCGGGGGCAGGCCGGACTCCTGCCCCTCCTCGCCGGAGGAGCTCCAGGAGTCCGCAAACGGCAGCAATCCCTTTCTCCTCCATGTCCAGGTTCAATCTGGGCTTCAGGACCCCCCTGCCCGGAGCTCCCGGAGGGTTCTAGATTAGTTCCTGATTCCAGTCAGGGAATCAGGCACTGAGGAATAAAACGCACTTCTGTTTCATTCAAACTCTCTTACACACACTACTATACTCTCTCACACACAATACTATTCTCTCTCACACACACTACTATATTATCTTGCATAAACAACCATACTCTCTCACACACACTACTATACTCACTTGCATAAACAACTATACTCTCTCACATACCCAACTATATACTCTGTCACACACTAATATACTCTCTCACTTACCGTACTAAAATCTCTCGCATACACGACTATACACTCTCATACATACATGTAAAAGGAATATAATGGTGTGTGTATGTGTATAGTGGTGTTTATGTGAGATTATAATCGTGTGTGTAAGACCAAGTATGAACTCTGTTCCAGGCGGCCCCTTAGACACACAAGCACAAACACATACATATTCACACACACGCACACACACACACACACACACACACACACACACACACACACACACACACACACACACACACACACACACACACACACACACACACACACACACACACACACAAACACACACAACATTCACAACAGGCATACACATATCTTGCCCATTCACACGGGACAATCATAACACGCAACCTGCATGCTTTGTGTCAGATTGACATACTCTGCGTCAGAGTGACATACTTCCTGTTAGAGTGACCTACTTCCTGTCTCCTTCCAGCCCTCAGGATCCACGTCAGTGAGTCCACCATTAACATCCTGCAGAGGACTGACTGCAAGTTTGAGTACGAGAAGAGAGGAGAGACATTCCTGAAGGTAGGACACACACATACGTCCACCCACACAACGCTCATCCTTCCATCATGTCACTGGGGAATGGAAAAACGTTGTGGTTCACAACAGGTGAAAGCCTCCTCTTCCAGTGTTCTTCGAAACAGTCTGTTTGTCTGAATGTTTTGAAGTTTGTGAGATCAAACTTGTGTCCTCCCTGCTCCCATGTATCCGAATGGATTCAATGTCAGCCATGACCTCCAACCCTCCTCCTCCTCCACAGGGCAAAGGGAACGAGATGACCTACTGGCTGACGGGCGTGACGGGAGGGGAGTACGACCTGCCCACCCCCCCCACCGCGTGAGTACCCCACCTCCCCTTCCCCCCCCCCCCCCCCCCCCCCACACACATTCACTGGGACGGAGAATGTGGGGAACAGGAGGTAGAGTAGGCTGGCCTGTAACCGGGAGGTTGCTAGTTTCGATCCCCGGCCCCTCCTAGCGTCGAGGTGTCCCCTGAGCAAGACGCCTCACACTGACCGCTCCTGACGAGCTGGCTGTCGCCTTGCATGGTTGACACCGCCGTCGGTGTGTGGATGCATGAATGAACCGTTGAAAGTCGCTTGGATAAAAGCGTCTGCTAAATGGCCAAAATTGTAAAAAAGGCGTACATTCAGGGACATTGAGGCGTGTCTCCCGCCACCGCACTGTGCTCACCCCCCCGGGTTCTGTTCTCCCTCCAGGGAGAACTTCCAGCGGCTGCAGCAGGACCTGGCGGAGATGATCATGAGCAGCCTGGAAAGCCGGAGCGCGGGCAGCGGCCCGCTGGAGAAGAGGAAGACCCTGTCCACCAGGGTCCGGCGCCGCGAGACCAACAGCAGCCTGCCCAGCGACGGCCTGCCCGCCTACTTCGACCTGGCCGTCACGGACGACCCCAGCACCTACCTGTGACCCCCCCCCCCCCCCCCGTCCACACACACACACACACACACACACACACACACACAGACGCACGCAGGCGCACACACACTCGTCTGTCATACATTTATGGCCGGTTAAGCCCCGCTGAGACTGGAACTGCTGGGAGGTTGAGAGGGTGAGGGGTGAGGGGTGAGGGGTGAGGGGTGAGGGGTGAGGGGTGAGGGGTGAGGGGTGAGGGGGGCTCAGTAGTTAAGGGGGAGAGGTAATAGCAGTATATGTGAGGGAGGGGAGATGAGGTGAGGGGAGATTGAGGGGGAGGTTAGGAGATGAGAGGTGAGGCAATTTAAGGTGGAGGGAGCTGGGAGGGGTGATGAGGTGAGAGAAGGGGAAGGCGAGGTGCTGCAAGACATGTTTCCTACTTACATAGTGCCTTAACGACTTTTAAGTCAACTCTTAAATCCCTGGGGCTTAAGGGTGGATCCGTTTGTGTAATGTGTTTGTGCGTGTGGATTACCTCTGTTGACTCACTAATCACAACAAAGTCCCTCAACACTAAGGTATCGAGTGCGTTATCGAGGGCCAGTGAAAGGCTCTCAGCAGATCCTCAATACCTCCGTGTGGTTGACCCCCAGATCTTCTCAAGGACCCCACACTTCACCTCATCCACACACACCGTCGACGGGAGAATATTTATGCAATACTTGTGTTAGAGATAAAAATGTTTACTGTGTAAATATGTTTTAGGTATAGAGAGAGGGTCATACTCTTTTGGTTCCTAGTGCTGTTAATTGATATATATTAAGTATGTTTATATTGATGTAACTATTGGTGATGTATTGATGACCGGAGAATATTTCTCTTCAAAGGATCACTTTCAGAATGTTCACGTTGTGTCTTGGTTTGTGTTGTGTCTGTCATGTTTGGAACCGGTTAGTCATAGCATGTTTATTTTGTATTGTGAAGAAAATTAAATAGTTTATGCCTATGTTTAAGTTTGTCAAAGCAAACACCTTCCCTAGGCGGCCGTAAAATCAGAGTGGATTTAAAATGGTCCTTCACTGTAAAGCTGCTTGTCTTAAACATCCCGGCATATGAATACTAATCTTAGAAAATCCAATTCAATCTTACCGTCGTGAAGCTGCTCTGAGCTTTAACCGTCAGCCATGACGTTGCAGCATTCATTTTGTACCACAGCATTGCTCAATCCCGGATTTTTAATCAATGCGATTTTAATTCAAGATTAACAACAATACTCAATCACAGCGATCGACAAGAAACAATATGCTCCAAGCACAGCGGAATAATATTCTCATTTCAGCTGATTGAGTCGATAAAAAAAAGCTCCAGCGTCGCGGTTGAAAATAACTCAAATCGAATCATTGTTGGTAAACGTTGAAGCAGAATAAACCACTGACCCTCTTACTGGGTGATAATGGGAGGGGATTACCAACCCCACCACCGCTGTCGTGCATTCTCTGGTTGTTAGGGGTTGTTAGGGGTTGATAGTGGTTGTGAGGGCATCTTGACGGTTCAAATCTAGTCTCTACTGGCCGTTAATGGTCTCTACTGGATTTACTGGTGTTCAGAGTTCACAATTGGTTTCTCCTGTTCTCTAAATGGTCTCTACAAGTCTGCACGGTGTTTACAGGTCCATACTGGTCTCTACTGTTGTAGAGTGGTCTTTACTGGTCTCTACTGTTGTAGAGTGGTCTTTTAAGTCTATACTGGGCTGTACTGGTCTCTACTGGTCTCTACTGTTGCACCGTGGTCTCTTAAAGTCTATACTGGGCTGTACTGGTCTCTACTGTTGTACCGTGGTCTCTTAAAGTCTATACTGGGCTGTACCGGTCTCTACTTGTCTATACTGTTGTACAGTGGTCTCTTAAGTCTTTACTGGGTTGTTCTGGTCTCTACTGTTGTACTGTGGTCTCTTAAAGTCTATACTGGGCTGTACCGGTCTCTGCCAGTCTTGGCCGTCACCAGGGTGGTGTCTCCCAACTCAGTGGCAGGAAGTGGAACGCGGTGCTTCCTGCCGGTGGCGCCGGTCTCCCCAACCCAGGTCACCCGGGGAGTCCCCCAAGGGTGGTTATTCTGCCCGGCCATGCAGGAAGTGATGTCATTCTGCCCGGCCATGCAGGAAGTGATGTCATTCTGCCCGGCCATGCAGGGAGTGATGTCGTTCATGTACACACCATTGCAGTGGGGGCCGGAGGGCTCTGGGTCCTTCCGGAGGGGGTCTGCCGGGTAAGACCCCGGGGCCAGGGGCAGGGGGGCCGTCTGGTCTGTGTCTTGGAGAGCGGGCGGAGGGGCCCCTGGGGAGGCAAGTGTCAGTTTTATAGTCTGGTGACACTCCCTGCACACACACACGCACACACACACACACACACACAGAAGTGTTCATTTCATGTATAAATGACTCTCCTGCAAACACACAAACATAACCAACCCCCCCCCCCCCACACACACACACACCACACACACACACACACACACACACTCACACAAACACACACACACACACACATACACACTTATATACAATGACAGTTGGGCTGCCGGATATAGATATTTTTTGGGGGGGGGGGATTGGGGTTGTAGGAGCACCTCCTCTTCCTCCTTCTTACAAACCGATGGTAACACTAGAATAGACCGGACATCTCTGGGGAGAGGAGAGGAGACGGGCGGGGGGGGGGGGGGGGAGGTCAGAGAAGACCTGAGGAGAGGAGAGAACAGAGGAGAGTAGGAGAGGAGGGGAGACAACAGGAGTGAGGAGAGGAGAGAACAGAGGGGAGTAGGAGAGGAGGGGGGACAACAGGAGTGAGGAGAGGAGAGAACAGAGGGGAGTAGGAGAGGAGACAACAGGAGTGAGGAGAGGAGACAGAGGAGGGTTGTTCTGGCTTGAGTCAGCACCCAACGGGGCAAGGGGTTTCTCCTTCGTGGAACTTACAGCTGCTACGGTAACGGTGCTGTCTGTAGATGAGGAACCAGAGCACCAGGGCCAGGATGGAGCCGGTGGCCACCACCGTCACCGCGCCCCACAGGTAGGGGGCCGCCGCAGGGCCGGTCCACACGCCGGAGTCCCTGAACAAGGGGGCCGTCACCACACCGGACACTGCTGAGGGAGGAGGGGAAGGAAAGGGAGAGGGGGGAGGAGGGGGAGGAGAGGGGAGAGGAGAGGGAGAGGAGAGGGTGAGAGTGGTGAGGGAGAGGAGGGGTGAGGGGAGTTGAGAGGGGAGAGGAGAGGGAGAGGAGTGGTAGAGGGGGGAGGAGAGGGTGAGGGGGGGAGGAGAGAGAAGAGGAGGAGAGGTAGGGAGAGGAGAGGAAAGGCACCGAGGTAAGAGGAAATAGGAGAGATGAGGAGGAGAGAGATGAGGAGGAGGGCGAGTGACAGAGGGTGGGAGAGGAGAGGAACGGAGCCAAAGAAGTAAAGAACTGGAACAGCAACAGATTTTTTGCAATATGTTCAAAACCTCGGCTGAACAATTATTTTAAAAAACGTTCAACATTCATCTTCATGAAATCTTTCTTCTGTTGAAATCAAAGAAATGCGAGACCAAAACAGTTCTAAAACGAGAGCTATCGCTGCATAACTTCATAGATGAGATTTAGAAGGGAACAAAGTATGTCAAACCGTAGGTTGGCTCGGCAGCTGTTGGTTTTGCAGCGGTGGGCTTGGCAGCGGGCGAACGCGGGGGTCCTGGTTGAGGCTGCAGGTCTTCGGGTCTGTGCGAAGAACATAAGTCCAGTAAGGTACTCCAAGATTCGCCGGGTGGACACGCCCGCTTGGACATGGCGAAGGGTGGAGGGGGGGTGGAGGACAAAGGATGACCCCGCTTCTGTCTGCTGCTGCTTGAAACTGTCCGATGTGAGACAGAGAGAGAGAGAGGGACGGAGAGGGAGGGTTGGAGAGAGAGAGAGAGCGAGAGAGAGACAGAGAGTTTGTGTGAGAGAAAGAAGTTAAAAAAGAGACAGAGAGAAACAGAATGAGAGGTAGCGTAATACAGAGAGACACTATGCCCTAAAAAATGGTTCAGTTCCTCTTTATTCAAGTAGAGGGTGAATCAGTAGCTCCCTGGGGATGAGGGGGGGGGGGGGGGGGAGATCGAAAGAAAGAAGAGAGAGAAGAGAGAAGGGAAGAGATGCATAATTCATTTTCATATTCCACATAATAAACTGTACTGTGGTCTACTTAACAGTGAACAAAGCAGCTGAATGTATTCCTTAAATGGTAGTACTATTCTGAATGTGATCCCTCAATTTAAAGAAAGAAGGGAAGCATTAATTAGGTTGATTTGATGCTTCGGGTGGTACATGTTGGGTATGTTTGGATGTTCTTGTTAAACGCCTTAAGTAAGTCATCATGCATCACCCCACAACAACGAAAACCTACCCTCACTCAGTGACAATGAAAGAGAAATCAAGTATTTTTAGAACACTTTTTAATGAGATATTTCAAGTGAAAAGGCTGCATTGCAAAGTCATCCAAAACATTGATATATTAACATATATTTATACGAATCTAAATATATATCTACATCAACGTTCCCTGTGGCTTATGCGATTCACTGACAGTAGCAGCAGTGAATCAAACACTCGAGGTCATGTGTGTCCTCCCCTACATGTTGACACATTTGAATGGACGGAATGGAAAAAACAGTTCAAAAAGAGAGGGAGACCGTCGCCCGGATTCTGTTCGCCAAGACGTTGTGGCGACAGACAGACAGACAGCCCTGTCACGTCCTAAGAACACCAGAGCCGAACCCAGAGGAATCCAACAGATACAGACGGCAACAGATTGTCTCCATTTAATGCACTTTAGTGCACTTTATCCCCTGAGAAAAATACTTCCTGTTGATTATGCAGATTTCATATCATACAGGAGGGGTTCCTTCGATGTTGGTCGTGTTAAGACATTTGTGAGTGCAAGAATGCTCTTAAGCACACACACACATAAACGCACGCACACACATTCACGCACGCACAAAGACATACACACGCACTCACACACACACACACGCGCGCGCACGCACGCTCCTCAGGGTGTGAAGAGGACGGGCCTCATATTGATGAAGGTGTAGTTGTAGGACGGGGGCAGGCCCTGGTGCAGTGTGGCGTTGAAGGGGCCGCTCCAGGAGAAGGCTGGCAGACCCCCCTGGGTGGTCGGACCGTTGACTGCCTCCACCTGGAACTCCCCCGCCATGGGGAAGTCTGTCACCTAGGCACCGGGCGAGAGAGAGGTGGAGGGCGTGAGTGTGGGCCGAGCTGAGCGACCAAAGCGAGAGATAACATGTCAGTAATTATATAAACAAAGTTTGTATCATTTGTATACAAGTGTATATTATAGTTAGAATTAATAATTTCCATGATAAATACACACACACACACACACACACACACACACACACACACACACACACACACACACACACACACACACACACACACACACACACACACACACACACACACACACACACACACACATATATATATATAAGGATTTAAATCACTCAACATAATCCCTAAATTTCAACTGTAAATGTAATCTGTAAATGTAATCCTTTGATCTAATCAATAAATGTAATCCCCAATTGTTATCGATATACTTAATCCCTAAATGTAATATGAGAAATGCATTTGCTAACACTAACGCATAAAAGCGTCAGCAGTAACCAGGAAGTGGTCTTACCTTGGTGTCATAGCAACCGCTCGGCTTGGGCTTCGACTCCAGCAGGTCGCCACGGCAACAGATGGTCTTGCAGGCGTCGCCCTCAGAGTACGGGTCCGTCTTGTATTCTGAAACCACGGCAACCGCAACACAGGAAGTTCAGCGTCATGTGAAGGGAACACCATGTCGTATTAAACTGTTAACAACAACAACAACAACGACGACGACGACAAAAATCACAACCGTAAGAGGCAGAGTTCCCCGGTTTAGAAAATAAAAGCATTCTTCTTTGCTACGTGAAGTCATGCATGAACCCGGAGCCCCAGCTCACAATTCCGCAGACACTCAGCAGGAACATTAATAGAAATACTAATAGTTACCTATTTACACCAACTGGCATGTAATATCCAGATTTACTTAGATCCTTACTGTACCGACAGCGGCATATTGTTCCTCTTCTGACAACTTTAGTATAATTGTAGAATCACGTTTGATGGAAGCCTCTGTTAAATGCAAATGTCAAATGTGACGGAAGTCCAATCACAAACAAAACGGATGACAATGCAAAAAAAAGGAACTTTAAACCAAAACAAGCGTTTTCCCTCCCCAAGCCCTCTGACACTCTCCCCCCTGTGACCCCTGACCCCACCGTTAAAGCGCATGATGTGTTTGAGGGAGTCCAGGTCCGTGACCCGCCCCTGGTCCCGGCGGAAGATCTTGGCGCGGGGGCAAAGGTCGTAGGAGAAGATGTCCCCAAACTGCTGCACGGCGGCGGGGTAGCCACTCAGCTCGTAGATCCTGCGGTGAAACGGGACGTTGTAGGACGGCCAGTAGCCTGCCAGCCGGGGGGGGGGGGGGGGGGGGGGGGGGGGGGGGGGCGTGGTGTACAGGACAAAGGGGCGTTGGGTCTCAGAAATAATAACAGAAATATACACAAATCTCAAATTAACGGCTATGGAGGTGAGCTACGGCAGGTTGTGGTTGAGGGCGTGGTCATGGTTGAGGGTGTGGTCATGTTTGAGGGCGTGGTCATGGTTGTGGGCGTGGTCATCATGGTTGAGGGTGTGGTCATGGTTGAGGGTGGGGTCATGGTTGGGGGTGTGGTCATGGTTGAGGGTGTGGTCATGGTTGTGGGTGTGGTCATGGTTGTAGGGTGTGGTCATGGTTGAGGGTGTGGTCATGGTTGAGGGTGGGGTCATGGTTGAGGGTGTGGTCATGGTTGTGGGTGTGGTCGTGGTCATGGTTGTGGGCGTGGTCATGGCTGTGGGTGTGGTCATGGTTGAGGGTGTGGTCATGGTTGAGGGCGTGGTCATGGTTGAGGGTGTGGTCATGGCTGTGGGCGTGGTCATGGTTGTGGGCGTGGTCATGGTTGTGGGTGTGGTCATGGTTGTGGGTGTGGTCATGGTTGTGGGTGTGGTCATGGCTGTGGCCATGGGCAGACCTCGGCGCAGGGCCTGGCTCTGGTCAGAGTACTCCACCAGGCCGGGGATCTGCTCCACCACGGTCAGCGCTCCGTCCTCCACCCAGCTGCCCAGCTTCACCCGGTGGCGGTCCACCACCATGTACTGGTTGTTGTACGTTCCTGGGGGAAGGCAGTTTGGTCATTCATTAGCGCTCAATATGTTACCATGGCAACATGCTGGCATGACATCTTAAAACATTTCTAACTGTAGATTGAACATTCTGCATGTTTATATATATTTAAACATTCTACATATTTCTTTCCATATTCTACCATCGCTAGTTTAAGGTTGACTTTGAAGAAAACAGTTTCCATTTATTTGGCAGATATTCACTCATACTACAATGTCTCGCAAATGTGTCTTCTTGTTTTTGATAGCAAGTAAAATAAAACATAAAATACATATAAATAAGATCATTTTTATACATCATTTGTTGTCTGCAAATAAATGTAATCAACCAATAACTGAAATGAAGCGGTGGTCCCAGATGGTATGTTTCATAATGCGGTCGTAGAGCGGCAGGGAGACTAGAAGTGGTACAAATGTAAATACAAACGATACTTTTATTTTAGTCCTTCTTCAGGAAGTGGACCTGCCCCTGGGGATGTGTCACTTCCTGTGTTCGTCTCTTCGTGGGCGGTTTCACAGGTCCACTTACTCTACTCAACCATTACTATACCATTACTCTGCTCAACCATATCTATTACTTTACTATAACTCTACTCAACCATTACTATTAATCTACTCAAACATAACTAGTACACTACGAATACACTAATATACAATAATCGCCTACAACTCTACTATAACTCTACTCAACCATTACTATTAATCTACTCAACCATTACACTACGAATACACTAATATACAATAATCGCCTCCAACTCTACTATAACTCTACTCAACCATTACTATTAATCAACTCAACCATAACTATTACACTACGAATACACTAATATACAATAATCGCCTACAACTCTACTATTACTCTAATCAACCATTACTCTACTCAACCATTACCATTACACTGCTTAACCATTACTATTAGTCTACCACACATTACCATTACTCTACTATACCATACTACTACTCTACTCAATCATTTCAATTACTCTACCATAACACTGGAGGTACTATACCATACTGGCGTATGGTATAGCACCTCACACATACAACACAAGATACAGCACTCGCTCTAGGCTAGTGAGTGCTGTGATGGGTTTGCAGAAGAAACGTTTAAACGCTGAGTGTGCATGACACCGTTCACTGAGCGTGTGTGTGTACGGAGTGCACCCAAAAAGCCCCAAGCCATCGGCAGGGGGCAGGTTTCAACACATGGCGGGTAAACCGCGTCTGGCTGTAGAGGGGAGTTAGGCGGCTGACCCGAGTTGTGCTTGGCGAAGGTTTCAGCCCACTCCTGGCCGGTGCGCGCCAGGCTGTGGGCTAGCCGGACCCTCTGCCATGCCAGCAGGCTCTTGGGGGTCACCAGGGCGTACAGCGAGGCGTTGAACATGTTATTGGTGGTCTGGGTCATCATCAGGCCGCTGCCCAGCAGGTAGAAGTCATCCAGAGACACCAGGAACCCTGAGGGGGGGTGGGAGGGGGGGGGTGTGATGCATGTTGGGAAATAAGAAGAGAGGAACTCAATAGACATGGGACGGAGGGTGGCTAGAAGGAACCGGGGATCGAACGAGCAACCAGAAGGTTGCTCGTTCGATCCCAGGTTCCTGCTAGCGGAGTGTTGAGGTGTCCCTGAGCAAGGCACATAACTTTCACTGCTTTTGATTGTTAACAACGGTCCAGTGTCCCCTATACCAAAGGAGAAAAGGAAGGAAGCCTTGAAGCACCTTCCCTTAGCATTTGGAGTATCCAGAGGGACAGGGTGAGACAGAGAGAGGGTGAGACAAAGAGAGCTACAGAAGGATGGTCAGACAGAGAGAGGGTGAGACCCTCTCTCTTGGGGGAGTCTGTGGGCTTAACCACGAATGGCGCCAGCTAGCTCGTTGGGAGCAGTTGGCGTGAGGTGTCTTGCTCAGGAGCACCTCGACACTCAGGGAACAAACTAACAATCTTAAAGTTACAAGTCAACCCGCTCTACCTCCTGGGCAACTTACAACGGTTCGTACCAATGTATGAACCGCTGTTCATACAACAGTCGCTTTGGATAAAAGCATCTGCTAAATGCCCTAAATGTAATTGTGAGACAGAGAGAGGGTAAGACTGAGATTATGCAGACAGACAGGCAGTCTGTGCATACCAGGGTAGCTGCTGAAGGACAGCTGCCCGGTGGCGGCGTGCGCGTCGCGCACGTTGAAGTCCCAGTGCTTGTAGATCCGCGAGGTGGCGGCGTAGGTGTACCAGCTGGAGTGGGCGAAGAACAGGTTCTCAAAGCCAGGCGACATCTGGGGACCAATCAGAGAGAGGGGAGGAACCGGCCAATCAGAGAGGAGGGGAGGGCATCGGCCAATCAGAGAGAGAGAGAACTTGGAAGGGATGTGGCTTTAAAGTTCAGGATTCAGGAAGAGAGAAAATAACCAACAACCAGTTATCATCAATCATATAAATAATAACGGAAAAGATCGACGAATGTTCAGTGACGTAAAAATAACAAAACAGGCCCTCCTCTCTCCCATGATTATATGAGGTTAAAATACATTTAAAAAGAAAAACAAGGTCCCCACACTGTCGTTTGTCAGGCGACTCGATGACCTCTGACCTTGATGAGGGCGGAGCAGTGGCCCATCTCCGGCCAGCGGAGGCCCCCCGCAGGGGGGCGGACCCCCGGGGCCAGAGCCGGGATCAGGTCCAGCAGGTCCCCCACTGCGTTCAGGAACTGGATGGCGAACAGCGACAGGGGCTGGGGGGGCCGGAAGCACAGGTCAAACATTCCATAATCCCTATCTGCCTAAATGATCACTTTCACTTTCTTTGACGCTAAATACAAGATGAACCTTAAGCTATGTCTCAGGCTATCATGCTATGAGGCTAAAGGTACAGCCACACTGAACGCGTTATGCGTGTTAGAGGCGTAGAAAATCTGCATTTTTGCATAGGGAACCATTGGTTTAGGCGCGTAGATGCGTTACACGCGCTAAAGCAGCGTGTTAGGCGCGTTTTACGCACCAAAATAACACGCCCAACGCACAGACTTCAAAAAATTTAACTTTTTTTTTTCGGGTCAAGCTCAACGCTGATTGGCTATCGTGGCTAAGCGTCACGCTTAGCCACGATAGCCAATCAGCGTTGAGCTTGACCCGATGTCACTGGCAGCGAGACGGAGCCGAGCACGCACAGAAGCAGAAGGAACATGGACGACCAAGTCATCGCTTCAGTGTGTGCTGAAACGATGAGGAGGTGGTGAAACTCACCCAGCTGTGAGCGCCTACGGAGGACGTCATGCACTAGAGTTTAGATTCTCTGCCCGGCTCGGACAGAACGTGCACGGGCTCGGGCCCGGGTCGGGCTTGATTTTCTGGGCCCGATCTAAGCGTTATCATGCACCCAAACACGGCGGCGTTTGGGTTCCCTACTCATCTCGAACTCCCACAACAAATAAAGCGCAGCGATGGTGGTGATCTCAGCCATGTTTGTGGAGCAAAAGAAAAGTAGCGGGGAAAAAAATAAGTTTTGGGCGGGCTCATCTAGCTGCGTAGGCGCGTTAGGTGGGTTGAACCATTTTTGTGACACACAATGATCAAGCGTCAGGTTAGGCGCGTTCAGTGTAGCTGTACCTTAAGGCTATCATATAACACAACACCCCATGGGGGCCACCTGCTGTCCGTGCTGCTTGGCCCAGTGGGCCACGCCCGCCTGCAGCCCGTCCATCTGGGCCAGGATGAAGCCGGTATGCCTCCACAGAGGGTCGGAACTCTGGTTCAGCCGCACCTGCTCCCGGCTCCACTCGTCCTGCTGCCTGCGGCCACACAAAAACATTTACAATGTTACATCAGGGCGTTTAGCAGATACTTTAATCCAAAGTGACTCATAAGTATATTTGTCAGAAGAAAGAGAAACAATATATCTCTGACGGTACAGTAAGGATGTTCATAGAACCACGTCATGTCAACAACAACAACAACAACAACAACAACAACAAAACTAACAGCAGCACGGACTTCTCCAATTGCTGAAGGGCCCTAGCCAACAGAAATCTTTTGTGAAGCGTCTGCATAACATTGGAAGGTTTGGGCTGGAGGTAGGTTCACACAAAAGAGTCTACTAAATGCCCTCAATGTAAGTGTAAAGGTAGCTAGCTGTTCACAGAGTGGGAGGATTTGTCGCAGCCGCTCTGGTAGAGGAGTTCAAGAATAGGACTCCCCTCTAGCCCACTCCAGTGTAGGTAAATGTTGACGAGGAGAACAAACATGTCTAGTATAAGAACCCGCGTGTGAACGATTCACCAGGGTACGAGCGGTAGGAGAGGCGCAGTCGGTGGAAAACGAAACAAGCTGTCGCCCTGCTCCACTGCCTTATAGGAGGATGTGAAACCGGCCACACCGAGATCCGTCAGCTAAAGCAGAAGAAGATGTTCTCTGTGGGGACTGGAGGGTTGTTGGTTCCGCCGATGTCCGGGGGTTCCGTTTCGAGGGGGGGGGGGGGGGGGGGGCGTGTTATTGGAGGTTAAACCAAAGTAAACAAAAACAGACTCACTTCATGAACTTCTGCACTTTGCTCAGGACCTCGGGGCTTTGGATGAGTTGAGGATACATGTTGGTGTAGTGGTCCATGATCTGCCTGAGAGGAGGAGAGAGGAGAGGGGAGGAGAAGAGGGGATAGGAGAGAGTAGAGGAGAGTGGGGAGAGGAAAGGAGAGGAGAAGAGAAGGAGACGACGAGAGAGGAGGAGAGGAGAGGAGAGGATAGGAGAGAGTAGATGAGAGTGGGGAGATAAAAAGGAAAGGAGAGGAGAAGAGAGGAAAGGAGAGGAGAGGAGGAGGAGACGACGAAAGAGGAGGAGAGGAGAGAAGAGAAGAAGAGGAGAGAGGAGAGAAGGTGAAGAGAGCAGAGTTGATAAGAGGTTCCGTCTCACATCCGACAGTCTAAAGAAACAAAGATGTCTGCCGTCTTACTGGGCGGTGAGGTAGCCTTCCAGGTAGCCGGCCAGAAAGAAGGTGATGTCATCGGGCTGGAGGCTCTGGCCATACCCCGCCCGTATCTCCAGCACCCCCCAGCCGGTGGTCAGCAGGGTGTCGTTGAGGTAGCCGTAGGCGTCCCCCGTGGGCTCCAGCGTGCCCTCCTTCAGCCGGACCGTCTTCAGCGTGGGGTCCCAGTACGCGGTGGCGGCGGTCAGCTCTGACAGACACAGAGCCTTATTTAGCACCTCGGACGCCATCGGTTTGGAGAGAGCGGTTAAGTTGGTCTCGTGACGGGTAATTGGTATACAGTGGATGTTTGTTTTTCTGTTTTTTTTAGATTGTTGTACATTATTGTATTGCTAATAAGTACATAAAGCTTTCCTATGCAAGTGCTGTGCAGTCAAGCATTCATTCAATTTTAGCCTTCGACATCTCATCCACAATTTACAGCAATTATGTCAAATAATCGCTTGCATTCATAACAATAAAAACATATTTGATCCTCTCTCCGATCATGTGAATCACATGGGTCCCCCCAACTTTAATGTCCCCTCCAATTTACTGCTCAATAATTCATAATTTCATATGTCTGTTTTGCCACTGAATACAAATGGACATGTCACAGAAAATATCACAGTTAGTTTGACCTCTTATGTGTCACATGTTGTGACACAGTTTGTTTTTAAATGAATATACACGTACAGAAGGGGATTTGGAAAAGATAACAGTTGTCAATTGTTATTGAAGAGATCCAAGTTGGCCAGAGGGGGTCTACAGAACGATAAACATTAACTCTGTGGAACACTTGAGAAGATAAATATAGACCAATCAAAGGTTGACCTTTAGAGGGGACATGAGGGCACATCTGAGTTAAGTTTGGCCCCTTGGTCAACAACAGGTCTGAGAGTTACTTAACTTTGGACGTATTTAAAGTTATGGAATGAATCAATTCGAGGGAAGATTCCAAAGAGACAAACTTGTACAATGTTTTTAAACTTTTAAAGTTGTAAATGATCAAAAATCGTCCCCAACATTGTCTGTTAAACTCTATTTTGAGGTGACAGTATTTTTGCAATTAATTCTCATTTAACAGTTCTACATGGGAGATTGAGGGGATTTGATACTTTCGGTCAACAACATAAGAAGACAGGAGGTCTTTTGGTGTTTCCAGACGGGTCAGGAGGTCCAGCAGGCCTATAGAAACATGATGCATGGAGCACCATGGAGGAGAAAAGGGGGGGGGGGGGTGAGGAGAGAAGAGAGGAGAGGACGAGAGAGGAAAGGAGAAGAGGGGAGAGGAGAAGATGGGAGAGGAGGAGAGGAAAGGAGAGAGGAAAGGAGAGGGAGGAGCGCCGTGGAGGTGAAGAGGGGGGAGGAGAAGACAGGAGAGGGGAGGAGAGGAGAACCGCGGAGGTGTTGCTACTTACTGTCCGCTGCGGAGGAGAAACCGCCGGGAGTAGCAGCAGCGCTTAGTAAAACAACCAGACACAGTCGGGTGTTTAGGAGCATGTTTGTATTTTGTTGCCCCGACGAGTGCTAAATTCGTGCTCTTTAAGAAACCTTCACGCTTGTTGCTCGACTGACAAAAGACAACTTTCCCAATACGGGAATGTGTGTGCGTCCAAGGAACAAACACAAGGGTGTTCCTGGTGGAGGAATGACGTCAGGGGACGACTTCTCATTGGCTACAAGTCACGGGGCGTTTACCTTTACTTTTTAGAAGCGTGTTACAATTTTGTTGGATTGCATTTTTTTATCGCGCTGTCGATAATGTTGTACTCTTATACTTCTGTCTATCCAAAAAAACTCAGTATCAGAATAAAATTTCAACCCACCCCAGACGGGACTCGAACCCACAATCCCTGGCTTAGGAGGCCAGTGCCTTATCCATTAGGCCACTGGGGCTTTCGTCTAGAGAATGTGTTTTTTCCGCAATTGATTCTTTAAATATTTGATATACACGCTATAAAACTAGAACAATTATTAGTAAATTATATAAATAAAAGTTTAATAGATAACTTTATTTATTGTGAAAATAATTAACTTTTGAGTCGTTAGACTAAGATAAAAATAAGCTCTACATATTATGAATTTAAATATCTATCATCACGCTGGGCGCAGGGAGAAATATATTTTATTCATATTGTCTGATGCCCCTCACACACACACACACACACAACACAACCAGAAGCAAACGCTGTGTGATTAAAGCCACAATGAAATAAATCATATCAACCGTATATAGCAACAATATTACAATAAACAAAAACATTAAATAATATTTCAGATACACAAACAGTAATTCCCTCAAGCTGTCCGAGATAAAAAGATAGATCACTCCAAGTTTAATTAGCTAACTTAGTCTCATGAATAATGAGGCTTGGAATGACAGATAAGGGTTGCTCCTCACACAAAGTTAATACAAAACAAAAGTGGAAAATATAACTTCATAAAGTCAAAGTACAAGGATGCTTTAGTTTTGGTCATAATGCCACAATGATTTCCCTTCATAAATACAATATCACATACAGTTTAAAGTTTTAAAATTAACTTTGAAAAGGCAAAAGAGACGTAGGCTACACATTTTTAGTGTACTCAATTATAGAGAAGAATCTGAAAACACCAGTAGAATTCTGTGTTTGTAACAAACCTGCAATTTATTTAATCTTGTCTTTATATCCTATCCATTATTTATTTATTTCTACTAGATATGTTTAGTAATTTTTCTCAGTTATCAGTTGTATAGAACTTATAATAATTCCCATTGCCATTCATAAAGGCTTGAGCATTGGCTGAAATATAAAAGCACTAATTGCCTTTTAGCGCAGAGGGTCAGTTAACCCTAATGTATGATCTATATTTATACCCCTTCATGTTACAACATCCTACACAGGAAGTCAGAAGAGAAGGCACACAACATTCAAACAGTACTGCTTGCAGGCGCCATAGACGATAGTCTAGTCACCCACCCCCCCCCCCCTTCCTGCACTCATCACAAATAGCACAGGGCTAGGAGCTAGGAGCACAGGGCTAGGAGCTAGGAGCACAGGGCTAGGAGCTAGGAGCACAGGGCTAGGAGCTAGGAGCACAGGGCTAGGAGCAGAGGGCGAGCGGTAGCAGAGGGCTAGCGTTAGCAGAGGGCTAGCGGTAGCACAGGGCTAGCGGTAGCACAGGGCTAGCGTTAGCAGAGGGCTATCGGAGCAGGAAGGATCAAAGGCTTTGATTTGTGGTTGAGACGAACATGCTTAATGTATCTCATATTACATTAATAGAATCCAGTGTAACTATCAATATTCCTCTGAATTTTAAATGGGAATAATAAACAAATGAATAATAAACAAGATAACTGTAACTGTGAACCTTCCAGTGTAAAATTCCATTGTAACCTAAACAATTCCAGTGTAACTGAGAACGATCCAGTGCAACAGAACATTCCAGAGTAACTATGAATATTCCAGTGTTACTGAGGACATTTCACTGTAATATTCCGGGATAACTGAGATTATTCCAGTGTAACTCTGCCCATTTACTGGCGGCGACACAGCAGGACTTCAGCAGACCTCTGTCCATGTCGTGGTCTGATCAGGTGACCTTCTCGGCACACGGGTCGGGGCTGGGGGGAGGGGGGGGGGGTAATAAGAAGAAGAACCACCAGAGGCGGGACACATCACATGACCCTGGGACCCTCACTCGTCGTCAATCAGCTTCTCGGCGCCGTTCTCCGCCTGTCGGCCCAATCCTCCTCCTCCGCCCTCCTCCTTGTCCTTCGCCTCCTCCTCCTCCTCCTCCTCCTCCTGGTCGTCGTAGGCCTGTGATTGGCCGCCGTAGTTGATCATGGTACGGGAGAGGTCCACCTCGATGGGGAAGACGTCCGCCTCCTTCAGCACGGCGTAGCACTCGTCGTAGTAGCGCGACATGCCCGATACGAACCGCTGCAGTTGGAACACGATGTCCTGGACTGGAGAGGGGAAGGCGGGAGTAGAAAGGAGACAGGAGGGAAAGAGAGGAGGAAGGATGAGATGGAAGGAGGTGAGAGAAGAGGAGAGGGGGGGGGAGGAGGGAGCGATGGGGAGTGGGAGTTTAGCCGACAGAGGGGGGGGGGGGGGGGGGAGGAGTGGGGGAGAAGGAGGAGGGAGGAAAGGAGAGAAAACAAAGAATAGAATGATAGGTGGAAGGAAGGAGTGATAATAAGACGAAAGGAAAACAAAAAGGAAATAATTACAATTTTTAATTCAGTCTCATCTTTCATTGAGGGCCAGACAGAGAGTGAGCCGGTAGAGGTGTACCGTGTTTCTGGTCCAGCAGTTCGATCTTCTCCAGCACGTCCTTCCTCATCTTGGCGAAGCGCGCGCGGGCCTCCTGGCGACAGCGCAGCACGAGGCGGTACTCGTAGTTACCAGTACACACCCGGTACATGGGCTCTCCCATGGCCTGCACGTGTACACACACACACACACACACACACACACACACACACACACACACACACACACACACACACACACACACACACACACACACACACACACACACACACACACACACACACACACACACACACACGTAAAAGGAAACCACTTTTGTAATGTCTCTAGTAGTGCTTGTTGTGAACGCGGTGCAGTGTCATCAGAAAGGCAGAGCCGTCACTCACGATGCTGGTGTACTCCTCATCGTCCATCTCCTTCACCTTCAGGCAGTAGGACTGAAGCAGGAGGAACAGACAGTGGGTCATGTGATCATCCTGGCAGAACCTCAGCACAACACACAGCATCTTCCCCTCCGAGCAGCCTGACTCCAGAACTGAGACCAGCATTAGTCCACTGATGAGGGCCAGCGATAGACTGGACACCCCCCATCCCGTTCTGCCGGCAAGTTGAATCGCCCGGCAGAAGGGTCTGGAGAAGAGCAATACATTTCTTTCTGCTTCCGATTATTTGTGGGGGCCATTTTACAAGCCGCCCCTGGCGCGCTATTGGTTGGTTTAACACAGGGACCACAGGGAAGCGACGGAGCGCAGCCAATTGCATGCAGAGTCAGTTGAACTGGGCCTGTTGATCAAGCGTCTTGTGCTGAAGAAAATGACAGCAGCCTCCCCAGACCAACGTGCAATCTAAGACGAAGCTTGGTCTGGCGATAGCCAGGCTAGCCCAGAGATACAGCCAGGCCTTGTCTGAGCGGGGGTCAGAAGGGGGTCCTGTGGTTAAACACGGTACTTGCCAGGTATTCAAACTTGACGTCCAGGTACTTGCGGATGGTGAGCTTGGTGTCAGGGATGGCTTTGTGGAGGTACGTGTTCAGATCGTGGAGCATCTGTGGGGACAAGGTGTGGACCGTGTTATACAGAGATAGCATCGGTGAGAGACACACCTCTAAACTGGAGGGCATGACCAAGTTAATGGTTTCCCAATGACAACATATGTTGCCAATTATGTTGTCAATATGCAAAGGTGGTCTTATTTTGCAGTATTTATTAAAGTTTTACAAAAAGTGAGAAAACTGCCCCTAAATTAGCAAACACCAGTAATTTTGGATTGCTGGCTAGGTGCTTAAAAAGGCAGGAAACTAAAAACACGGTATTATTTATTTAGCAATCCATTATTAGCTTTTAAGCTTGCTAATTAAAACACCAAGTATTAGCTCATCAGCAAGCTAATTAAAACAGCCAGTATTAGCTTATTAGCTAGCTAATCAGCCAGACAACATGAGTTATCCATGTTAGCCAACAATGCTCATAACGACGACTACGCTGGAGCGCTGGATGCTATGTTGCGCGAACATTACGGCCGGTAGAACGTTACCCACCGGCTTGATGGTCTTCAGCAGCTGGATTCCGAACTTCTCGATGTTGCGGTGGGCGTCGGCGAACTTCACGAAGGCCTCGCTGGCCGCCGCCTGCGGCTCCCGCACGCCGATGACGGAGAACACGTCCCCGAACGCTGTCAACGGTCACCATGGTTACATATCTGTCACCTGACCTCGTGTGCACACAGACATCGGGGAGCTGCAACGATGTGCAATCCTTCAGCTCGTATGCTAAAAACGGACCTGGACGTCAAATGATTTTAAAATCGGAGGATTCAAATGAAATATTCAAATTAGCGGAATGATACGGGTTTGTGATAGAAAGTCACTTTCCACCGATAAACAAAAAGATAAACAAAGAAATATATAAACCAGCTATAAGCGGCAAATTCAAGATCCAAACAGCATATTTATGTTGATTTATAGAGCTGATGGTGCGTTTATAGAGCTGATGGTGCCTGGAGCTCACCTCTGTGGGTCTGAGAAAGCTCAAAGAAAGCCCTGAGAAGCCTCTTGGTGTGCTCCATCAAGCCTGAAAAAAAACAATAACAAACAACAATAAAAACTTGTATAAAGCGGTTTCAATACTGGGTACAGTTCCAGTAACCGTAGCATGAGAGTATATTTATCACGAGTGTGCCAATTTACAAAGTCCTTCAAAATCAATTAGACGACTGCTTCAGTCAGTGTTTGAGATTCAATTAGTCTCTACGCAGAATAATCAAAGGTAAGTTATAAACATACCTTTATAAAGCTCTGCCGTTTTCTCCAACTCCTCCAGCCTCTTGACCAGTCCGTCTGCAACCACACATCGTACCAAAACAACAAGCGTCACCCTTAGCGGGTAATAACACAGATGGTAAACGGACTGCATTTATGAAGAACTAGTGGCCATTTAGAGCGCTTTACAATATTGCCTGACATTCACGGCAGCGTCACCCATACAAGTCGACAGCCAGCTCGTCAGGAGCAGTTAAGAGTTTGGCGTCATGCTCAGGGGCACCTTGACACTCCGCCTTAGCTGGGGATCGAACTAGCAACCGGAAGGTTTCTAGTTTGATCCCTGGCTCCTCCTCGCCGAGTGTCGAGGTATCGCAGAGCGAGACGCCTCACCCAGTCACACACACCGACGGAGTCGGTGTGTGTGACTGGGTGAGGCTGGCTGGCTGTGTGACTGGCTGGCTGTCAGCCAGCCAGTCAAGGTTGGCAGTCAGGTTGGCAGTCAGGTTGGCAGTCAGGTTGGCAGTCAGGTTGGCAGTCAGGTTGGGGTCTCTTGTTCAGGGACTGCTCGACACTCCTCCTGAGCCACATGCTGACCCGAGACCGGTTCAGACCAGCCGGTACGCCGGGGGGGGGTCTCACCGTTGCAGAGGATGGCCCGGCTGAGGCCCAGGGCGTCGGCCGTGCCGGAGCTCATATTCTCCACCAGGCGGTGCTTCACCTTCTTCAGCACTGGAGCACACACACACACACACACACACACACACACACACACACACACACACACACACACACACACACACACACACACACACACACACACACACACACACACACACACACACACACACACACACACACACACACACACACACACACACACGAGAGACTATCAATCCAACCATACTAATAATGTTATTACAACTTTGCAACAACACGATATACAACTTTCTTTATCTCTGTCTTGGACGGGTATAATTTTCAAACTAGTGACATATTGGATCAGTGTCTTCTAGGGCGGCACGATATATCATTTTCGCATTGTAATCGCTCATTAATTCGACACCATACAGCTCTGTATAACGAGTGCAAAGAAGAATCTGAATACCATGCAACCAAAGCAAAAAATCTATTTAGGATGCCTTTGCCAGTGTTGCGCCGTATGAAAAGGGTTCCAAACGGATCTACGCAGATGCACTCCACTACAAAATCACCCGCGATACGCATGACGATATTTTTCTAATGACAGAGACGCAGTATTCTCCGTCGGTGGTCGTCTCTGTGAACGTGTCTCACAGCCCTCACCTATATCCAGGGACTTGCCCTGCTTGGGGTCCGCCTGCAGCTTGTTGTAGTGGATCACAGCTTCTTCCTAACACACACACACACACACACACACACACACACACACACACACACACACACACACACACACACACACACACACACACACACACACACACACACACACACACACACACACACACACGTTATGTTAGGCTGAACCCGTTTCAAGTTGAAAATCATTACTATTTGTTAGTTATTTCAACGTTTATTCCTAGGTCTATTAATGTTATTTTGGTTCTGAGGACAATTTACCGGCTTAAAAGGGGGACGTCTCGCTCTGCAGTTTTCTAATAACTGAGCGAGTTTTGTTTACAACACGCAGATGAAGGAGAACTCTCTTAGAGAAGAACTTGAGATAGACTCCTCCCCTTAAAACATTTCAACCAACACATCACCAGTGTACAGGGCTGATGCATGATGGGATGGAAAATCAGAAGAAACTTCCTAACCCAGCCCCAGAGAGTAGCTTGGGGAGAAGGATTCTGCTCCCGAATGCAAACCCTCCTGTTACCCTGTACTGCTGCAGGATAAATCCTTCTAGACTGCGGTCGTTTTTAGAGTGATCTAGTTCGACTCGCTAACTAGCGAACTAGCTCATAAACTCCATAACAAACGAATACAAGCACTGGCGTAGCTACCCCACGGTGTAGCGCTCCCAAACAGAGAGACTGACGGTGGAGCCATGGTGGGTAGGATTAAGCAGTAAGCCTTTAATGCCACAATTCATCCCTGGTCCCTCACCGGGGGCAAGGGGCCTCATCCAGCATCCTGGCTCCACAATGGATCCTAAAGACAACACCGGCGCGCTGGGCAATGACGTAAGGCCCCGCCTGAGGCTGTACGAGAGTTAGGGTCCTACTGGTCAGGTCTGAATGAGTTGGACTCACTCTGGGTGGACTCAGAGCCATGCAGACTCCACACGAGGCATTGGATACCAAGCGCTGTGGGACGGATATACAAACTATCTGTGAGTCGCTTTATCTGTCCCTTTGTCTTTGCAGCTTTCCCATGTCCTTTGTTTTATTGATTTGTGAATTTATGGATCATTTGAAAAGCAGCATTTTTTATTTGCTCAATTTAAAACATAATTTAATGCTACATATGGAAGATAAAATAAAGTAACCAACATATTGATTACGTAATACATTGAGTAGGCAATAAAAACATAAGTATACAACAATAAAGAGTAGAACCAAATCCACATTCTGATTAGAGTTCAGGAATTAAGAGATCATCAGGTTATTCTACTGGTAGAGGTGTTTGACTCTCAGCAGAAAGGTTGTTGGTTCGATCCTTATCCTCCAGCTCTCTGGAAGCTTCCTTGAGCACGAGCCCGACCAAATCCCAACCTAGTCCCTGGCGACCTGCATGGATCTCTTTGGATAAAAGCGTCAAAAGCCTAATGAATAAACCTCTGATCAGCGAGAACCAATAGGAACAGAGAACAGGGAACAAAGTGGGGGACAGTGGAGGAGTCAGGGGCACAAATTCCGTTAGGCTGCAGTCATTCCCCTGCCAGTGACTGGCTGTGGGCCGTGGGCTGCTTACCTGTACAGCCTGGATCATCTTGGCCACCTCCACCTTGGTCTTCCCCTTCACTAATTTGCCGTTGACCCCGGTGATCTCATCGCCCGCCGCCAGCGTGCCCTCCAAGGCCGCGGGTGTGTTGTCGAACACCTGCCAAGCCACCCACCAATAGTTACCCAGTGCCCATTTCACAATTAAAAGGTCTTGAAATAATAATGGTATAAAAAGAATATATGTTTCTATAATGTTTCAACACATTTCGTTTTAATTATATTCAATAAGTGTGGCATGTGAAATGACATGATGTCATTAGCATTATACAGATGTGACCAAACTGAACCATGCAGTTAGCATTGAAGTTTGTGTGCTTGTGTATATGTCTCTGTGTGTGTGTGTGTGTATGTGAGTGTGGTGTGAGTGTGTGTGTGTGTGTGTGTGTGTGTGTGTGTGTGTGTGTGTGTGTGTGTGTGTGTGTGATGTGTGTGTGTGTGTGTGTTGTGTGTGTGTGTGTGTGTGTGTGTGTGTGTGTGTGTGTGTATATATGTCTTTGTGTGTGCACGTATATATGTCTTTGCGCGCGCGCGTGTGTGTGTGTGTGTGTGTATGTGTATGTGTATGTGTGTGTGTGTGTGTGTGTGTGTGTTGTGTGTGTGTGTGTGTGTGTGAGAGAGACCTGTACGATGTAGAGGCAGGGACAGTGCTGGGCCCCGCCCCCGATGCTGATGCCAATCAGGTTCTGCCCGTCTTTCTTCAGAGTCACCGTTCCGGGGACCGTGGGTATGCCCCTGTAGGGGGAGGGGACAAGAGAAGACCAAGAGATCAAGATCATATTTACATCCATCATATCACGCAACCTATATAAATATGACCTTTATCTCTCATCTTAGAACAGTTGTAAGATAAGCCATAGATATTAGAAAAAATATACTCTATAGCTATCTATCCATCTATCAATCTATCTATAGTAGTATGTAGGTAAATAGAGGGAAAGGTGGATAAAGAAACTTTATTTATTATATTTCTCATTCGTGTTGATTGCGTGATATATTTCAGACATAATTCATACATAAGAAAAGTCAAGTTCTATACTTTTAAATCCGTTATTTTATATAAACAGACCAAAAACTATAACATTAATAACGGTATAAATGGTGCCTTACAACTTGTCTTCTTCGAGGTCATAGTCCATGTCGGTGAACATACCACTACTGCCTCAACCAACCTGTCAGACCAAACACAGCAACATTATCAACGGTATTTCAAATGTCAACACATCCAGCACATAATCAAACATTTGGAAAACTGGTTACTTTCTTTAATGTTTCAGAACAATAAGACCCCTGGTGATGATAATAACAATTATGATATTGAGCTCTATATTTATGTAGCACGTTTTTTTAAAGCAATTTTTACAAAGTGCTTTTTAAGAAGAGTGATTAAATTAAAGAAAGAATACAGATAAGAGAAATATGGAAATAAAAACAGAAAATATAAAATAACTCCAAAATGCTCACAGATTGAGCCCAACAGGCAAAATTGTTATTATTTGTAATAAATTATGTGTTGATTGTTTCATGCCCAGGGCAGAAACAGGACAGCATAATTACACGAGAGAATGCTAGTCTAGAAACAAAATGTGTTGTTTTTTTTTTAATCAATTATTACATTATTCTTGTATTTGGACAGCCTGGGAATTGTAACTTTTGATTACCCATGCAATGCAGAAAAGCATTTTTAATGGAAGTGAATGCCAAAGAAGCTACAGGTTAGAATATCAAGACGATCTAATGCAGATGTAGCCTGCTAGAAGCAAAACACACACACACACACACACACACACACACACACACACACACACACACACACACACACACACACACACACACACACACACACACACACACACACACACACACACACACAGCACAACATGCTAGCAGCAGAGCTTAAGGTGCAGCAGGTGCAGGCAGCTGTTGGATCATCACTGCTGAACGGCTCGCAGTGCAAATCACACAGCATCGACCGGTGTCCCTAAATGACACCGGACACTAACCGGACAGCATTAGATGACATTAGATGACACTTAAAGGTGTAAGGGTGACGTCTCCTATGAGAGGAAAGCTACGCCTCTCTGCAGGTCCTCTGTGTGTTAAAGAGTTTACCTTGAAATACTACCTGGCTTCGCTCCCGTTATCCTTGACACGCCGGCCAAATAGGCATCGAAGCTTCAGTATGCAACGAAATGTAGCGTAATTAGTTTACGAATGTTTGATTTCCTGGCTCGTTTGACGTCACAGGTTCTCTCTGTTTACCTTTGTACGTCACGTCCGGGACAGTGCTCATCCTGTTTTATTGCGCTTCTTTGTGGTCGCAACATCGCTCCCGTCTGGCCTTTTTTGGTACTTTTTGTTGCAACACCGCTCTCTTCTGGCCTTAATTTTATTATTAGGTGAGTGCTGCATGCAGATGCAGCGCTAAACAATTGTTCTTCATCTTTCTTTCTTTCTTTCTTTCTTTCTTTCTTTCTTTCTTTCTTTCTTTCTTTCTTTCTTTCTTTCTTTCTTTCTTTCTTTCTTTCTTTCTTTCTTTCTTTTCTTTCTTTCTTTCTTTCTTTCTTTCTTTCTTTCTTTCTTTCTTTCTTTCTTTCTTTCTTTCTTTCTTTCTTTCTTTCTTTCTTTCTTTCTTTCTTTCTTTTCACCTAGAGACTCCATTAAAAAAAAAGATATATTCAGAATAGCTTAATTTATTAATTTATTAAGCCATTTAACGTTTCTTTATGTCTTAATCTATCTGGCTTTATTAAAAAATATTTTCAACCTCACTTTGTACTACAGCACTCACTGCATTTCTGCAAGAAACACATTTTCTAGTTGTATATTCGCTGCATTATTAATATTTAATTACCCTATTTTGGTGCCTGCTGGATCTTGGGTCTGAATGAGAATAAAAATATTGTGCTATTCAGGAATTGTATTACCGCTTCGAATTTCTAGCCCAGGTTGGACAAAAGTCGTGTACTGTGTCAATTCAACCTTTTGATGCAAGTTGTAGTCTAAAACCTTTACTTCCCTGTTTCCTGTTGATCCACCATCGTATATTCCCCCTCTGAAATACTTCCTGCCTATGACTATCAATAAATGTTCAACAGATCAAATTCAAAGAACCATGATTAGTTTTTGATCGAAAGGCAAGGCAAGGAAACTTTATTTATATAGCATTTTTCATATGCCAGGCAGACTCAAATTGCTTCAACAGTCATACAATCCAATTAAATAATAAAAGAAAACATAGAAATAAAAAAAAATAAAGGCAACAAATTCATTGTAAAAAGTAAGGTAAAGGTCATGTATTTAAGACTTAGCAGTAAGCTAAGTATAGGAGAGTGGGCATTTCAATACAGAAGATATTCAAATGATGGAACATTATTTCTTCCGGACTACTATTAACACCTGATACCTAATACCATTTTTGGTATGTTGTTTCCTTTAATACTACAGGCATAAAATGGAAATGCATTGAATTAATGTCTTTCACAAATGAATGCTCAAGGATCAACACCAATACTTCCAATACAGCCGAATCAGATTGAAATCATACAATACATTGAAACAAAATTGTCAATAGGACCTATTCAAATGTAGGCCTACTACAAAATTTTAATAAAAATACAAAAACACCATACCGAACTCTGTGTTGATTGACTGATTTAATCACAGTGGCTGCTGGGTATTTAATGGTATCACTCACCTCTTAGTAAACATGAGTTAATGAACCTAAAAACAATAGACGGTAAGTGGGTTGACTCTTTGAGTTAATCAAGCTATAACAGCTCTCTCTCTCTCTCTCTCTCTCTCTCTCTCTCTCTCTCTCTCTCTCTCTCTCTCTCTCTCTCTCTCTCTCTCTCTCTCTCTCTCTCTCTCTCTCTCTCTCTCTCTCTCTCTCTCTCTCTCTCTCTCTCTCAGGCCTACAGTATAAAGTTCAACAGATGTGTTCTTCTCAACACATTTGTCTCCTAGAAACCTAAGTGAGTTTGGAAAAGGTTAACCACAGGATCCGATCATGGTACGTTTATTTCATTGTGTTGTTCAATGTTTTTTTGGTCCGTACTGTGCAAAACGACAACTGCAGATGTATTTCACTTGCTTTAAAACCTTTCATGTTCAATGTCATTTCACAATACATTTGAATGTAATTTCATTATAAACCTGGACGTTGTACGCAGGGAATGGAGCTCAATAACATTTGTCTCAGCGCTGGAGATCACCTGACCTTCAAAGGACTGATTCTGCCCGATGCTCAAAGGTAAGACAACAGGACAATCAAAGGTAATCGTACTTTAAAACTTTGTGGTTAAACTTTGTTTAATCCTTTGTGGTTGTATTGCTGTTGACTGTTTTTGCCTTCTTGCTCAGTGTTAGCTGATTACATGAAATATTTCACGCTACAATGGGTTTTTGCAGATGGTTCTTGTTGAACCATTCTTTGTTTAACATTTTGTTAAACAATTGTTTAGTTTTTAGTCATTAGTAGCCTAACTTACGCTAAGTGCAATTTAGTAAATTTTTCACATTCTGACTTGCTCTTTGACTTTCGTTACTGATCAATCGATCGATCGATTGATTCAGGTTCCAGTTTGACCTCGGCAGTAGCAGCAATGACTTGGCGTTCCATTTCAACCCCCGTTTCCACGACGACGCTGATGGAGCCGTGCTCATTTGCAACTCTAAGTGTGATGGTTGCTGGGGCGATGAGAAGCGGGAAAAACATAACCCTCTCAAGCAAGGCGAGGAGGTCAAGGTCGGACATAAAGCTCGCCCCTGCTGTTATTCACTTAGCATTATTCTGCTATATCATATGTCATACACCAAAACTTCTAGTGTTTGCGTATAGTGTGGGTGAGTCTGGCAGTGTCTTTGTCTGGGTGTGTGTGTGTTGTGTCTGCGTGCATGGATTCAGGCTTTGAGTCCAAACAAAGGCAAAACCAATCTCTGTATATTCCTCTGTATATTACACTCATCACTGATGTTTTATAAAATGTATCACCCTTTTAAAATGGGTTCTAAGTTCATGTTAAAATATGTCTTTGTTTAAAATCATCGAAAGATAGACAATGCAGATGTTTGTCGTGAAACCTTGCCATCAAAGATATTTTTTGATTCCGTTGCTGTTTTTGTTGTTATAATTTAACTTAAATTGTCTTTATTTGTAGTTTAGTAAAAACTAAGGGCATTACATTTTTTTCGTCATTGTGTTATTTGGTTTTAGTTGTTTCTAAAATATATTGTTTTCATTTCGCATTCTCCCCAGATTGTCTTGAAGTTTACGGGAGATATGTTTAAGGTGGAACTTCCCGGTGGACAGGCAGTGGAGTTCCCAAATCGCGAAGGAGCCAGCCTCATCAGCTATGTCAGCGTGAAAGGAGACCTGCAGATCTCTTCCTTTAAAATCAAGAACCATGGCTACTAACTTGAATGGTGACACAAATAGACTGAATTCAATTAACCAGCCTTTTCATTAAACTGATTGTACGCAAATTCAGTTTAGTAGTTTGTCTGTGTGTGTCTGTTATTTTTGTGACAGTATTCAACCTATCTGCTGAGATTTAATTGTGAATATAGTATCTCAAACCTTACCCTCTAACGGCTGCTAGGACCTTGGCTCTATGCCCATTGTTCATAGGGCCCCATGCATGAAAGTGTTGATTAGGGGAAATAATAAATTAAATAATCTTAATGTGAAGGTCCAATGAGGTGTGTAGATTGGTACCATCAGTGGTGTTGGAAGTCAGATGGTGTAATAGAGCAGTTTTTTTTTATATTGCTGCTAAGAAAAGTAACTCATAGTTCAACCCAAATCATTGTTTATGTGAGCTTTTTCTGAAAGCGTAAATTTGAAATAGAACGGGCATTGACATTAGACCTCATTTATTGCCCCTTAAGGATTTTTTCAGCAGCTGTGCCAACCATCTCTGTTA